>JAASGK010000654.1:0-18774 GCA_023334195.1 Globisporangium emineosum
GTACCCACAGTGTTAGTTCATGACACGTACACACGCATATCCACGTCATGCGCTGGCATGACGTTCCCCCATGCTCCTTACCAACCTCCTTGGCCTCTCGCCTGGTGCCACGTTTAAGATACTCAGCTGCTGCACTTTTGCTTTGCAAAAACTGAAACCCTTTTTTTGGGGTGTGCCCCCTCTTCCCTCAGCACTTTGCATTGTTAACTAGGTATTTGTATATCACTTTCCGCTCTCCCCTCTTCCCTCTCGCCCGCGCTGAGGTTTTATTGACGTCATCACGCGGGATGTGAGGTGAAATTCAGTTCTTTGACATGGCAGGATAGATTCCAATATTTGACTCGTAATCACATGTGTTTTGTTGGAATTGAAAGCACAACAGCAATTTGTATTGGCTGAGGATCGCATTCACTTCGGAGTGATGGTCAATTTGTGGCGATCTTGTCGAGAAGTACTGTGATGTCTCTGTAAAGTACGAGCATATCCACACATCAAACGAAACAGCGGCTGCGCGCTCGCATCCATCCTCCATCAGAAGAACGAAGTGATCAGGTGAGCGCACGGGCGGGTCGACGACGGCTCACGTTCATTCTCGGATTTGCTGCGTGCGCTCTCATTCAGCACCTCCGTCCAAGTCCCAAGTCCGTCCGCCCAAGCCGCGATGACCAGAGGAGAGAGCTCGCCCATGCTGCCGCTGCTCAGCGGCGCTTCCAATCACCAGCAGCAGCAGCGCAACAAGTCGCGCCGCATGATCAAGCAGCTCCCGATGCTCTTTGCGCTTGTGGGCGTCATCGTCGCGCCGATCTTGCTGTTTGTTGACTTCCAGAGCGCGCGTGGGGCTCAAGAGACCGCCGCCGCTCCAGTATCGATCAGCGACCAGGTCGCGGGCTTCACGTCCTCGGTGTACACTGTGAACGCCGACGGCACGCGCGACTTGCTCAAGGACTGCGAGGAGAAGTACTTCACGCAGACGCTCGACCACTTCGGCGCCGGCGCGCCGACGTACGAGCAGCGCTACTTTGTGTGCGACAAGCACGGCCGCAAGGACGGCGTGATGTTCTTCTACGTCGGCAACGAAGCCGACGTCGAGCTCTACCTGAACAACACGGGGCTCATGTGGGAAAACGCCGAGGCGTTTGGTGCGACGCTCGTGTTTGCCGAGCACCGTTACTTTGGCAAGTCCGTGCCGTTCGGCAAGAAGGTCACCAAGCACATGCAGTACCTCTCAACGGAACAGGCGCTCGCCGACTACGCGGTGCTCATTACGTACCTCAAGGACTCGCTCAAGCTGGACGTGCCAGTCGTGGGCTTCGGTGGCTCGTACGGCGGCATGCTCGGCTCGTGGTTCCGCATGAAATACCCACACATCATGGATGGCGTCATCGCCGGCTCTGCGCCGATCCTGGCGTTCCTCGGCGACGAGAAGCCCGTGGACATGGAATCTTTTGCGCGTGTGACCACGTTCGACGCGTCGCCAGGTGCCGGCTCGGCCGTGAACTGCGTCCCGAACGTGCGTCGCGTCTGGACCGCGATGAAGACGCTCGGTGAGACTAAGCAGGGCCGCAAGGACCTGAAGGCATCTTTCGCGCTCTGTGACAGCGAGAAGATCGTCTCAGACAAGGACGTCGCTGGGCTCATCGACTGGGCAAAGTCGGCGATCGACTACATGGCCATGGGCAACTACCCGTACCCGTCGCCGTACATCATGAACGGCCAGAGCGTGCTGCCAGCGTACCCTGTGCGCGTGATGTGTTCGCACCTCAAGGACGAGTACGCCGCAGAGGACGACCTGGGCTTGCTGCGCGCGTTCCGCGACAGCATCGGCGTGTACTACAACAGCACGTTCGATCAGCCGTGCTACAAGATGAGCGCGCCGTCGGACGAGTCGGCGCTGGACGACAACTTCTGGCAGTACCTCTTCTGCTCAGAGCTCTACATGCCCACGAGCATCAACGGTGTGGACGACATGTTCTGGTCCGTGCCGTGGAACCAGACCGCGGACAACGAGAGCTGCATCCAGCAGTGGGGCGTGAATCTGCGTCCGCAGTGGGCCATGACCCAGTACGGCGGTCGCAAGGCGCTCTACGCGGCCAGCAACATCGTACTGAGCAACGGCAACTACGACCCGTGGTCCGGCACGGGCGTGCTGCAGAACATCTCGGACTCGGTCGTGGCCGTGCCAATCGAGGGCGGCGCGCACCACCTGGACCTGTTCTTCGCCCACGAGCTGGACCCGCCGTCCGTGGTCGCGGCGCGCGAGACGGAGCTGGCGCACATCCGCAAGTGGATCGTTCAGTTCTATGCGCACCGCGCGGCTGTCAGCGCCTAAGGTATGGCAAGTACGAAGACATCATCCCAGTCAGTCAATCAGTCCTCAGCCTTACATATAGTCAAAGCACCGTGTTTGCATGGCAAGATAGGATGAGACTGAGTCTTGTTTTTGAGTTGGATGTGTATTGTTACGTTAAATATCGGATATGGAATGGTACCTCTCTACACAACGAGGTGGTGGGCTCCTCAACAATCCATTTTTCCTTAGGATGGGACGGAGATTGGCTTGGAGAGCGTGTGTTCTGGAACTATCGATAAATAATACTGCGGCGACGGTTCGTTCTGTTCTCCTTCCTCACTTGCTGGAGCCGTCGAGGCGGTCGATGAGGCGCTCCACGCGCTTCTTCCACGACTGGCGCAGCCGCGTGGCTGACAGCACCGCTTTCCACGGCTTGGGCTTGGCGCTACTGCACTCCTGGTGGTACTGCACGAGCGTGCCGGTGTACACGAGTGAGGCCGCGCGCCGGATGCTCTTGGGCACTTGGTCCTCGGCGAGCGTCTGCTCCAGGTTCTTGGTGAGCCCCGCGGCCTCGATGAGCGCGTTGTACCACATGTAGGCGCTGTCTTGCTCGTAGAGGTAGAGCTCCATCTTCTCGCCGCTGGGACCTTCCGCGCAGAAGCCGCCGATCGACGACATGGAGACCCAGGTGACGGCGATCTGGATGAGCGGCCGCGACGAGCGCTCGCCCTTGGTCAGGAACAGCAGCTCGTTGCGCAGCACGACGTACACCTTGAGCCAGCAGTCGCGGTCGCGCTTCCAGTACATCCAGCCCTCGATCGTGGACGCCGGCGTGGCCTCCGAGCCCAGGAACGAGCCGCGCGACGAGTTCTCGGTCGGCGCCTCGGACACGATGCTGCCGCTGCCCCACGCTGCGCGCTTGTGCGCCATCTTAAGTTATCGAATGGACAGACAGGCTTGCTTGTTTGTTGTTGCTGGAGATGTTCAGCGTGTTTGCTTGCTTGCTTTTCCGTCTTGCGCTCGCCTCTTGCTTGGGCGGCCGCAAATAGCAAAGTCACGCGTGTGTGTGTTCGTGGACGGACTGTGCGGATCTGGCGTCCAAACTGTTTCTGCCAGAGAGAGAACGAGACACGCCTGGGACGGACGGACAGGACACAGCTTGTTGGTTGCGGCCGTTCGGCTGAGGTTCCAATTGTGCCATCATCGCTGGACCTTCTCTCTGCAGCGTCCCGCCCACCCCGAACTGCGTTTCGAGCCAAATTTTAAAGACTGAAGTTTTTGATCGCAGCGTCGCGCGGTCGTGAAGCAGTTTCCAAAGGATGGGCGATCGAAAACCTCTATGATTCTATTCCTTGCGTAAATAGTTTCCATAAAAATCTGGATTTTCGATACTAGTTGTTTTCAAAAAACCTTCATAAATTGATAACACCTGAAAATAGAAGACCACCAAGCTGAAAAAATCGGCGGATTTTCTGGCTTCATGTCCGGACTGATTGGGGATGGAGAGTGCTGGCTCCAAGCAATCTCGTGTGCCAAGGTGACTAAAATGAATGAGAAACCAGATCCAAGCATTTTGCGAGTTGATAATGAATCAGGACGAATCCGCAGGCCATTCTACCATTCCACATTGGTCACTCTGTAACTCGCATTTGGTGGTGGTGCCACCAGTTGCATATC
The DNA here is from genome assembly GCA_023334195.1 of Globisporangium emineosum. Lineage (NCBI taxonomy): Eukaryota > Oomycota > Peronosporomycetes > Pythiales > Pythiaceae > Globisporangium > Globisporangium emineosum. The sequence continues at coordinate 3,968 of JAASGK010000654.1, forward strand.
TGCCCATGCGCACGCGAGTTGTTCATGCGAGCGAGGTGAGCACAGTACAGTAGTGGGTGTGGTGAATGTGGCCATCAGTCACCGCTTTGGGACGGTACGATACATAATAATGGAGTTGAAGAGTTGCATGCTATGATGGCTGCTTTTATTTTTATTTGAGAAGTCATCGTGATAAAAAATCTGTTCTCTTGGGTTCTACAGGTCCCCTCTTCATTGGCACTGGGCGGCTTACTTTACTTGAAACGGACGAACAAACTATTGACGAGCTCTTGCTGCATCTTGATGCCTTGGTGCAAGAGACTTGCTTCTCTTGGGATCTCGGGATAAATAATAATAATGTTGGGGCTACTGCCTGGACAAATGCGCTGCAGGATTCTGCTTTGAACCACCTCACTCACGTTGGACTCGGCAGACGGGCGGTCCTGACACACGCACACGCACGCGCGGCTGGTGAATCAGCCAGGCAGACTTGAAGCGCGGCATAAATACGTTGTGGCTTGCTTGCTTGGATCATCTGGATCATCAGGCGATGCTTTGTCGCCGTGAGAGCAGCGGCCCGCGCTTGAGCCACCAGTTGGCGACGATGCGCGCGAGCAGCGCCTTGCACTTGGTGCGCTTGCTGACGCGGCGGTAGGAGACCAGGCTGCCTCGGTACGCACTGCTTCGCGGCAGCTTCTCGACCTCGACTGCGACCGCGCGAAAGTACTCGGTTGTGATGACGGCAGCTTCCTGGAGCCGCACTTTCCAGGTCTCGAACGCCTCCTGGTCGAAGAGGCAGATTTCGAGGTCTTCGCCGTTCGGGTCCACGAGCCGTAGTTGGCGCTCTCCGGAGATTTCGACACCAGCCACCGCGATCTGCATGAACAGCGACTTGGCGCTCTTCGCGCCCTTGAAGAGCCACAGGAATTCGCTCTCGAGCACCGCGAACACCTTGGTCCAGCACTTGGCGTTCATCGCGTCCCGCTGCCAGTAGACCCAGTCCTCCACCGCGTCACCACAGGAAGTCAGGAACGTCGAGCGCGAGGACGACGACGCGGCCGAGGACGGCGGCACCGGCGCGACCGTCAACTCCTCTGTAGACGTGTACAGCTTCTTGAGCACGTCCATGATGTTGTATTTGCTCTTTGTGTCCAGAGAAAAATGGGGAGCGCGTTAACGCAGGAGATCGCTTCAGGGCTGAGTGGTGCGAGTGCGCTCGCCGCTGAGAATTGACAACTGAGGGACTGCCAGTCGTGGGTGTCGCGGTTGCCCTACACACCCACCCATTCAATCCAGCGTCCATCCTCTTGCAGCCATCCTTTCCTCTTGGAGGATTCGAGTGATTTGAATGGTCGCCTTCTGAACCAAACAGCTGATTTCTCCCCTACATAATTGGTCGCTGCAGCCATTTCAGCCATTCCGGCCGGACGACCCAGCAGAGTGCTTTTCTTCTGTCGAGTGTACCCAAAACACAAAATCACACACACACCTCATCAGAGCCATCCAATGGCCTGGCCGAATCTCGATGATGCGGTCGCCGTCGCTGGCAGGTTCAGGGAAAGAGGTCACTCCAACTACCTTTCCCATCTGTTGTGCCTGTAATAATTTATTGTATCTATTCTGAATGGTTTATGGGAGGCTTTATATAACTCCAGTGTAATTCGAGTTTCTGAAGACCTCTATAAATGAGTGGCGAGTAACGAAGCGGCGCAGGCGTCTGCCTGTTGACTGCGGGATGGGGAAAGCGCTTTGCAGTGGCAGCTCAGCAAATTGCTGAACAAAAAAGCAAACGACGTGTGCTGCTGGAGCGCTTTCCACCTACGCATATGACCCCACACATGCTTTTCGCAAAAAAGTATCTTTTAGTGGTGGTGGTGGTGGTGGTGTGTGTGTGTGGTTATCTTATGATAAATGATTGTGTCTGCTTGGACAGAATGACACAGTGTGCCCCCACTTGATTTGAAATCAATGTGTAAATGAGCGCTCCGGATATTTCCCTGTTAAATCAAAACTTGCGCGGCTGGTTTATCAGTGCCGAGTCACAACAGCAGCAGCACCCACATGTGGCCAGCGACAACGCAAAGAGTACTGTAGACTGTATTTCGCATCCGATAAACGAAAGTGCACCCACGAAGAAATAGAGGACAAGAAAGATCGCCTTTTGTGAACCAATGTGAATCAAGCCATTGCATTGGCCAATGCGACGCTTGCTCGAAGAGCAAGCGTCGCAATTCAATTCAGCCAAAGGAATCCTCCGAAGCCACAAAACAAGTGATGAGCGCGCCTCGTCTCTCCTCGTCACTTGGTCTCTGGGGACACGACGGACACGACGGACACACCCGTAACCGAGTGGGGTTCGCACTATTGTTCCGACTGCAACGAGTCACTCGAGCCAAAAGGTTCAAGTAGCGACACGCCGAGTTTACACTTTTAAACTAAAAGTTTCGCATAGCGCACTGCGAGAAGGCGTTATTGAGCATCATGACCTGTGACTTCTCGGTTTGCACGTTGTCTGGTGACTGCGACGCCTCCAGAGAAAGCGAACCAGCAACTTGCTAATAATAACAAGCAAATTTTGGTTGGAAGAAATTTAAAGTTTGCCAACTCGCAATGGTTTGTGACTTGCATGACTTGCAGCTTGCCTGAGTTATTATTTAGTTTACAGTATAGTTCAATCAGTGAAAAACCTGGGACTGGATTTACAACAATGTACAGTCCGCACTGGGGCTGCAGTGGAAATCTTTTCATCTCTCTCTCTTGGTCGCTCGATCAAAACTGACGCGAATAAACCTGCTTCCTTCCTCTCCAGGAGCGGGAAAACCTTGTCCGAGTCGTTCATCATCACGCCGCTAACGTACGCACGCAGACGCGTTGGCAGGGCCACGCGCGCGAGGGTCCCCATCAAGTACGAGACGTTCGAGTCGTGCAGGTGCATCTAGGTGGAACATGCCCTCGAGGTCCTGGTTCGCACACACCTTGGTGCCAAGCAACATGCCGGGGACCTGAGGACACATGTAGTTGCCAGAGTTGCAGACATTCGTCGGCATTGGTCCCGGACAGTTGTAGATGATGGTCACCCCAGTGCTGCGCAGCTCGTAGTTCGTCGCGAGACTAAGGTGGAGCATGAATGCTTTCGTGCTGCTGTAGAGAGCGTGCATGGAGGGTGATGACGCACGCCACGCTCAACGACTCGTTGAGCACCCGGCCGACTCCGCGTTGGCCATCTCACCGGCAAAGAAATGTGCTAGCTTGGTCACGGCGCTCAGGTTCACCATGTTGGAGTTTTTCGTTGCGAACGCATTGTTAATGTCGACAACAAAGTTGCGCTGCTGCGTGAACTCAATGAGCTTCTGGATCTCGTCGTTGGATGTCAGATCAGCGGAAAGTGTGGGAGTGTAGATGGAGCTCTGGAATAGCGAGACGAGCACGAGCAGCGTCGCGTGAATCGAGAAGAACACGCCGTTGATCTCCACAGCGTTGCAGTTACCGTGGTTGCGGCGCATGTACTGCTCCTGCACGCTCGCGCTGTAGAAGAACGCGCAGTCGAAGATCGCGTAGCAGACAAAGCGCAGCAGTCCGAGCACGACGTAGTCCATCGAGAACCCCACGACGCTCTTGCGCGCATGGTTGAGCAGCACCTGCAGGTAAAAGCTCGCGCTCCAGCAGGAAAAGTTGGTCCAGCCGAATACCAACGACACGCGGTTCCACGGCTCGGGAATGTGTACGTTCGCGTCCAGCGTGAATGAAGCCCATGTATTCAAGGTCATTTTGTGTTGCTACAGTCCCGTATTTACCGTGTGAATATTTATGTGTATACGGTACAATTCACATTTTTTCCTTCTTCATCCACAACGACAAACTCAAGAATATGACGCCACCTTTGTGATCCTTTAATGGAAGCACCCAATGCATTAAAACTCATTTAAAACACGCCCGACTCGAATGGACAGCAGCACACGCATCTCCTCTACGACTACCAACCCCCGCCTAACTCGCGCTCTGCTTCTGCGTGGTGTCGCTGCTGCTCACGTACGTGATGGTGACGTCGAAGCGTCGTCGGCCGAGATCGGTCTCGTTGCCGAGCTTCCCTGCAGACGCGGAGCGGCACTGGTCGTCCTTGATGTTTGCCTGCACGCCCGGGTTGGTCGTGGGAAAGAAGAGCACGCTCGCGAACCCGTCGACGCAGTGGTGGCGCTTGGTGCTCGGCAGGAGGCAGAGCTTCTCACCGTGGAAGTTGGCTTGTGTGTAGAGACAGACCGAGTCGCGCTTGCCGACCGCGAAGCGCCGCGCGATGCCGCTCGTGCGGCAGGACACCTCGAAGCTCTTGGTGTTGCGGTCGAAGTCGTCCTTGAACACGTTGAGAACGAGCTTCTCGTTGGACGGGATGCGGATGCTGCCGTACGCGCCGCCGTTGCCCAGCTTGATGTCTTCGAACGCCGGCTCGAGCCCCGAGCACGCGCACTTGCCCTTGTAGTTCTCCTGCTCGAAGAAGCAGACGCGGTCCTCTGGCGGGTTCGCGCAGCACGGCGCGTCGGTGAACGCAAGCGCCGTCGTGTTCTCGGCCGCGAGCGTGGCGGAAGTGAACAGCAGCGCGCTGATGGTGGCGGCGGCAATAGCGTTGCTGCAGACTGACACCATCACTTGCGTTGTCGGTCGATGGCAAGATGGAGAATGCGGGAATGTGAGGACGAGTGCGAAGAGATGCGAGAAGATAGAGACACGAGCGGCACTGGGGATAGAGGTCCGGTATAATATCCTGGTGCGGCTGTTTTTCCATGGACTCTGGTGGTTGTTTACAGGCGCGGAGCCTCAGCCAGATGGTCATCTGCTCGGGTGCGGGGTTGACACTGGTGGCTCCACACGAGAAGCCGTCTTTACGTGTGGACGCTGTTGTGTGTTGGGTTGGAGCGGGAGGCTCCTGCTCAGTACTAACAGTAAGTAGAATGCAGTCATCCCAGCGCTAAATTGCTGTTTGGGACAGCCCATAGCTGGCTGAAGCCGGTTGGCATTGGTAGATTTACTCAATCAGATATGGGATTCAGCACCGAGATGGATGGCAATCCGTCCACACTTACTCATTCCGCCGCGCCTCTGTATTTCTGCGTCCAACTCAGCTAGTCCCTTAGAAGAATCCATTCGACTGACTGGGAGAGGAGAGGAGAGGCGATTGGGGCCGCCATATGGAGCGCGCCGATCTTCTTCGTTGAGCTGGCTGTATCCATTTCTTCCGAATGAATGGGTGACGAACCTTTACATATTCGGTTGCCCACTCTGTAAAAGTGTCTACTCTTGGCGCAAGATTCCAATTCTCAATTTCCCATCCCACACTTTATTAACAACCTTTACTATTTAGTTCGTGGTGATATCATATTAATTCCCCCCAATGCCGTGCACTAGCATTAGGAAGCTACTTCAGGGATTCTAATGCATCACGGCGCAGATGACGACGGTGACAAAGCCTCTTTGGCTGTGAGCTTGTAGAGCTTGTTCTCGTTCCCCTCGGCCGTGTGGCCGCCAAACACGAACATCGCGTCGTCCAGCACCACAGCGCGGTGCCACTCGCGCGCCGGTGGCGCGTGCTCGCACTTGACCAGTTTCCACGTTGGGAGCTCCACGTCCTCTACACAGTAGAAAGTCAATAGCAGCACAATGAGCTCTTCGTTCCTAACCACTGCATGCGTGAAGAATGCGACAACGTACCAAACTCCAAGATGTGCAGGTCGCCCTTCAGACACCCGCTGTTGCCGCCGTACACGAGCATTTTCGAGCCGATGCTGGCACTCGAGTGCGTGTAGCGAGGCGCTGGCCCTCGTCCGAGCGTCGCGACTTGCTCCCAGACACATTCGATCGCGTCCTGCGTCTTGGAAGTGATGCTGAGCGCATGCAGCTGGCTGCGGCGCGATTTGCCATCGTAGCCGCCGAAAATGTACATTTTGCTGTCGCGCACACACACCGAGTGGGTCGAAGAGGGACCAGGAAGGTCCCCGCTCGGCTCTAACTCCATCCACGTGGGCATTTCGGTATCGAAGCGAAGCGCAAAAGTGTCACCGAGACGCTTTGGGTGGCCATACCCGCCGTAGAGAATCGCGACGCCGTCCAGCACAGACACCGAGTACCAGTACCGCATGGACGGCGGTTGGCCTGCGGTCGCGAGGCGCTCCCACTTCCACTCGCCGGATTCTAACAAGGTGTCAAGAGCACATGCAAAAGAGCCACAGTTGGTTAGGTGATGACCAGAGTCAGGGATGGATATGACGTGTGGACATGGACGTACTTAGGCTCATCGCGTGCAGCTCGTTCAGAAACTTGCCGTCGTTCGTGCCGCCAATCACGTACAGCATGTCCCCAATCACGAACGTCTGCAGCAGACTCCCCGTCGGCGGCAGCGTGCCTGTGCACAGCGGTTTCTTCCAGAGTGCGGGAGAATGGGAATGGGGATGCTGAGGCTGCAGCTGGTTGGTCTCCAGAATGAACAGATCGTTCAGCCGGTGGTTGCCCACGATGCCCCCGACGACGATCAGGTTGGATTCGAACACGGCAAAGCCACAGTCGTACCGCTGCGCGGGAACCTCACCCTCCACGTCCACGAGCGCCCACGCCAGGCTCTCGTCCACTAGCTCTGGCGCCTTTCGCTTGCGCTTCTTCCCGATGGCAGCCAGTGCATTGTTGGGCCCCGCGTTGACGCGCTTTGAAGGCTCCCCGACTGGGACAACTTGGGCTTTCTTGCGCGGCGCTCGGGCTTTCCGAACAGCTACTAGACCGGCCTAAAAGAAATTAGGCGAATCATCACGCAAAATGGTGGGTTAGTTTTTTTCATGTGTGACATGTGACGAGCCTAAGGAAGTTCATCGATTTGGTTGAACCAAAAGATAAAAACTCACGGCTGGGCCAAGAGCGATGGCTGGATGGCGTGAGCGCTGCGGCTCCGAGTCACTGGACGCGACGAGGTCCGGCAGGTCGATCATGTCCCCAAAGTCGCTCAGGCTGTCAAGCTGAAGCGAGAGCTCGCTCGCGACGTCCGAGTGCAGGTCTCTCGCTGTTGCGCCGCCACCATTGCCATTCCCATCGAATGACATGGGCGATGTGACGCCCTGCGATTGGAAGGCTGGGTCCTGGTCTTCATCGTGAGCCAAGTACGCGTCTTCGAATTGCTGGTGTTGCTGATGGAGCTGCTGCAGTGGTATCCTCGACTGGAGCCAAAGAGTACGACAATACAACAGCAATTAGAGTGAGCTTTTCAAGTTGGTCGCGAAAAAAAGACTGCAATACTGTAGCCTCAGTGTGCCTACCTGGCTTAATGCAAATCCGAGCTCCATGGGTCCATCGCCACCATCAAGAGAATTGCCAGCAGAAGCGCCATTCAGACTCCGCCCATTGTTGCTTTGGCTGCTGCTGGTGCTCCCGCCAAAGATGAGCTGCGTGCGGCACAGCGGACAGCTCCCAATCATGGAGATCGCCTGCTGCGTGCAGTGGAAGCAGAGCGCATGGCCACACGCCTGGCGGATCGGAGCATGCGCTGTGACGCGCAGACAGATCGGGCAATGGAACCCCACCGCTGCTGCAGGGCCACTGGACGTCGTCGTCGCTATCGGCTGGAAAGACTCGTCCTGGGGAATCAGTGGCTGATACTGCTCGAGGTGCAGATGCTGCAATTGCTGCGTCACAGGCTGCTGGTGTTGCTGGTGCGGAGGCTGGAATGGATACAACGCGGCGTGATACCAGTCGGCCGGGAACACAGAGAGGTCGTCACTCTGCACCACCAGGTCTCCTGCACTACTGCTGCTGCTGCTGCTACTGCTGCTGCTGCTGCTTCTACTGACACTGATACTATTGACGCCAATGGGGTTCACGATGGGTGACGACAGCGGACTCTTGACCCTGCGCATCGAGGATGGTGCCCCTCCAGCATCCGCCCACTGTCGCATATTTCAAGTGTGTTGCTCGTTTGCGCCACTTGGTAGCCACTATCGCTAAACTGCGGCTGATACTCACTCGATCACTCGACTATCGCAACACACAAGACACCGCTAACCAGCAACAGAGGATGCACCGGCGGGCGGACGCTACGAAGCGAAGCAGGGGATCGCCGTGCGTTGGCGAGCGCGATCGCGCGATCGAGAGAGCGAGCGCCGCCACCAGTGCAGCGCCAGAGGCTGGCTGGAGTTTGGTCGAATGGGAGCGAGCGCTTCCTATCCCATCCTGTCTGCGTGCCTTTGGCATTTCTCACATTATTTTACTCACCGTGAGACTTCAATTATCTACACAATTCGCATGATGCCTTATATTAGAGGACACCGCGGTTTTTGTTTACATTTCCCGCATGTAGAACACTTGCCGATGATCTTGAAGGTAGCAGCACAGAATAAAAGCAATAGTCACAGGAATCGATCTCAAAGTCCAAGGTCGAATACAAGAGATATAATCAGATGTCTACGGTAGATCTATAAATGGTCTGTGATTGGTGCTTCACAAACGAACTTCTTGGAGTCCCCACTGGCTCAAAGTAAACACGCGATTCCGAGAATCCCTGAACACGCCAAAACGTTCCACAAATGCGCGAATTTAATTTGCTGAAAATATTTATTTACCCATCTATAAACATTTTGATTGGTAAAAATTCAAATACGCACTCATTGGCTGAAAAAAACCGCACATCCTTCAAGAAAACAGACCCCTGATTGCGTTACCACACCAAACGCCTGCTGTAGTCATGGAAACAACCACTTAAATTTTCTGAATGTGTTCATTGTGATGTCAAGTGCAGGCATTGCGACTCACAATGATCACACGCTGTGAGAAGTTTTTCCTTTTGTATCGGTATTGTATCATATTGTGATCCATGAAAGCAAGCCAAAATGCACTTCGAAGTACTTTACAGTTTATTCATCTCCACGAACTTCAGTTGTCCAGTGTACCTGTCATTAGCCAAGTGACTGTACACGCGATTCTCATTTAGAGAAGCCAAATATCCTTCAAAAATATTGTCAACATCGGCCCAATGATTCTGCACGCACAAGCCAACAGACATTTGGAAGCCACTTTCCCCAAACTCCATCATTAACCAGTCAATAACAATTGAAATAGTAAGTTTATTGAGAATCATTACAGTATATATCCCAGCCAAATGCATTGCGAGCATATACGGGATCTTTCAGTTAATAGGACTGTCGGTTTGGCGCAGTGTTTTTAGCAGTGCTGATATCGAATGAACGCAATGAAGCTGACGACTGAACATTGGCAAGCATCAAAGTACCAACTCGCATAGTTTCGCTTTCCATCAGCAAGCGACCACCATGGTATTAATAGACAGCGTGTCGACGTTAACGATGTCCACTTTTAATTCGATGACACGTTTGTATACATAATATATCGACCGCACAGATCCCACCACTGGACACAAATCGAAGGTCAATTTATTTGGAGCGTACTATGTAAATCTCTCGACTTGTTGGTCCCTCGACTTCTAAGACTTGGGTAGCTTTAAAGTCGTGTATATATTACGTTATCTACGGTGATTTGTGTATCCATTTCATGGCAACCATTGGAAAACCCCAAGGGAAGTGCTCAATTTGAAACGAAAAAAAGTTTGTTTCTCTCTTCTGTATCTTCACCTTAATCATGCACCCTGCAGCGCAAGACACTCACCGCTATCACGTGAGCGTCGACAGTTCCTACAGTGTCCTTCAACGCAAAAATGGATTCCCACCAAAACTTCTTCATTTGCCTCCACCCTTGAAACATACACAGAGCTTAGACCTCGAGATCATGGATGTCTTCGTCGTGGATGAGGAGACCGTCGTCTTGGCTCTCGACGTCCTCACCGTCCAGCACCGGGCGGAACGTGTCTTCGTCCGGGACGTGGTACAAGCACTTGCTGATCAAGAAATCGGCGCGCTTGCGCTGCGCGACGACGCTTTCGGGCGTGTCGTCGATGCACACTTCTAGCAAGTACTTGAAGAAGAACATGCTGCCCGTGAAGAGCGTGAAGTACCACACGCGCATCGCCACAGACACGCCGTTGAAGTAGTTGCCCGTGAAGATCACCACGCCGCCGTTCGTGCAGATGGAGATCGCCGCCATGGCCTGCAGCACCTGGTACCAGTAGCCGATGTCACGCACGTTGTAAGGACGCGGCCGACGCGACTCAAAGATCAGACGGTAGGCGTCGAGGCGGATTTCAAAGTAGTTGTTCAAGTACGAGAGTAGCGGCGCGAACGGGAATGACACGACAAACATCGTCGTGTAGCCGAACTGGAGCGCCATCTCTGTGTAGTCGTCGAACGTTCCGCGCCAGTCGTATTGGGACATGAACAGCTCTCGCTCAGCAGCAGACTTGTGGGCTTCAAGCGCAGGATCCGCCGCTCCGGTGAGCTTGCCGATGAGACGGTACTGGTTCACGTACACCCAGAAACGCGGGATCGCGACTTCCGTCATGTTGCCGATGAACAGACGCGAGCAGTAGACGATCGCCACTGTGTACTCGAGCTCGTACATGCAGCTGATCGTGCATCCTTCGATGCTGTCTTTCAAGAACGCAACGTAGAAGAGACCCGTGTAGTTGTTCACGAACTGGAAGATCACGGTCTTGATGATCAGACTGTTCTCGTACTCAATGTCGGTGCGGTGGTTCTCTTGGTCGTTCAGGAAGATCGACACGATGCCGTAGATCTTGGTCATGATCGTGATCTGCACGACGTTTGCTGTCGCCGCGACCATCGGGCCAAGTTGGATGTGGTACACCACGAGGTTGTCGGCGGCATCGCCCTTTGTCAGATCGTACCGGAGCACGAAAATCGCAAACACGAGCGCGAACACGACCAAGATCAGGAACGAGATCACGATCCAACTGTACGCGACGCGTTTGAACTTTTCGCGCGGACTGAAGTAGCGCGTTGGCTTTCCGTTGATCGGCGACGGAATCTTCTCGCCCTGGAACTGTGGACGAAGCTGCACGATCTGCGTGAAGCTCGACGTACCCCAGCGCAACGTCTCGCGTGCATTAAGGCGCTTCCAGTTCTCCAAGTAGACCGTCATCCAGATCGTCATGAACGCGCCGAACGCCGGTGAGAGGTACGAGAACACCGCCTTGTGCTGCAAGCGTGGCACGAGGTAGTCGAGGAAGCCAGGGATGAGACCGATCAGTGCCGGGTACAGCAGCCACTTGGTATAGTGGCCGAGGTACAAGAAGTAGAGCGAGATCTTGACGCCAAAGTAGTTGCAGATGCGGTCGAACGGCTGGTTCATCGGCGATGTGTTCCACTTGATCCACTGCTCTTTCAGCTCCATTTTATGGTCGTCTTCGTGCAGCGGGAAGCACTCGACAATGATGCCGTCGTAGATGAGGCGCTCAAGGTCGCACCCCGCGCCATCGCCGTGGTCGGTGATGATGTGCTCGATCAATGCCAAGCGCTCGGTGCTGCCGAAGAGCGAGCCGTACTTGCCCTTCTTCATGAAGAACTTTTGCGCCTCCTTGTGCTGCATGTACGCTGCGAAGATGTACTCGAACGGCGTGTATGAGTACTGGCGTTTGACGTCTCGGATCGGAAACGGCGCGATGTTGTGGTTTGGGATGCCCTCGGCAGACGCCTTGCGCAGCTCGTCGGGATCCAGCTGCAGGTGCATGCGGGTCGACTCGGCCTCGTCCTTGAGCAACTCCTCTGGCGCGCGGATCTTGCAGAACACGAGCTCGCCACCTAACGAGTAGAAGAGCTTGGTCTCGAGCCCCGCCGTGCGCAGGCGTCGGATGATCTCGTCGCGCTGGTCGCCCGCCTCGATGGTCTCCTTGGGCGGGTTTGGGAACACCATCACGTAGTCCCAGCGCGTGTCGTCACGCGAGACCGAGCCGTAGCCCTTGATCTTGGGTGACGGCGCGAGGGGCCGGTCGACGTCGCGCGACATGCGGCTCGCCGACGTCCATGGAGAGTGCGCCGCCATGGATGCTGCTGCGACGGATCGGTCCTCTCTCTCGTTCGCTGGAGCTGAGTGGAGCCGGATGAAGCTGCGTGGCTGCGGCACTTTTGAGAAGTGGCCCTGTGGTGATCATGGCAAAGCCGCATGAACCCACCCCTCACTGATTTTTATGTGTGGGAGGTGGCACGAAGGTTGCTTGAAACGAGGTGGAAGGTTGCGTGAATCAGGATCGGGCTGAGGCGGGTTCAAAAATGTTGCAAGAAGGTCGTCTGAATGAGTTGCTCTGATTTATGGTTTTGTTTTTCCATAGTCAAAAGTGCGAGTATTTATTAAATTTGAGGGTTAACTTCATATAGCAAATGTATCGAAAACGCGCGGATCGAACCTTGATACTCGACAATAATATCAAATTTGAAGTTTCCAGGTAATTCTATCATTAGCTTTACAGTCAATACAAACAGCAAGTGAGCTTGGCCCAAACTACTGGTAGTATTTCTACTACATTTCGGGTCCAAGTTCACTGTTGCACTCGCGGTTAAAAAATATAATTTATGAACAGGTAGCTGTGTATATAGCAGAGCGATTGAGGCATTTGTAGTACATGAAGGACGTCCGCGCGTAGGCGACATCGAGTGTGAATGTACTGGGATAAAGTTGTGCGCAGGCAGAGTCCATTTGACCTGCCGTGGTTACGTAAGACCACGCCCGAAAATGTGTGATCGAGCAGGATCTGCACAGGTGTGTTGGCGCCGTCGAGACGATCGCCGAGGATCGTGGAGATGCAGGACGAGTTGTGGGTACGTGTGCTCCAGATTCTGACCCACTGAATATAGATTTGGATACAAGACAAGTTGTGAGGCCAAGTTTAACCATTCTGTTGTTGTGAAACTGTAGAAACCGCACGCTAAAGTTACTCTGTTGTGCTCATTCGTATACGTGAATCCGTTGTTAGTTGTGCAACCTGCTCGTACAGCTTAGCAAAAAGTACGTGTCAATATCGTCACGGACCAAACAGAAGCGCGCGACCCTTCTTCTAAAGTCCGTCGTCTCCGATCAATGGTAAGTTTACGTTTGTTCCTATTGAGTATCGACGTGTGGAAAGTGGAGCATGATTCGATCAAGTGTGTTTCTTGTGTAGGGCGTAAAGGTGAAGATAGCTCCACTACAAAAACGAGGATCTGCTCCACCATGAGCTCTACATGCGCGAGTTTTTCGACATGTGGAACTCAAACGAATTTACATTTCACAAACCGCCAGCAGTGTGAATCGCGAAGGAAAACGAAGAGTGACAACAAAGAGAGAGAGAGAACGGAGAGAGAGGGGCGCCATGTTTAAAAAGTTCGACTGAAGTTGTTTGTTTTCCAATACCAGCACTTTTGCGTGCCGATTTGCCGAGATTCTGCCATTTGATGCGATTAAAAACCAAAACCGATCTAATCAGCTAGAGGTTAAGCGGGGGTTTTGCATCGGAACCCCCTATTTGATTTTTTTTAGACAATATTCCGGACACCTTAATATACCAAAACCCATACAAATGTGTCGGGAATATTGTCTAAAAGTGCCCCTACAGAGACCAACAGATTGTAACGCCCATGCGACGCTCGCGCGATCTCACACAAAAACTGGGTCGCCTAAAAGGTGGTGCAAGACACAATTCTAATGCCCACTGCTACTTTTTATAGTATTTTAGCCAATGACAATTAGTGAACTAGTCTTTTAAAAATGCAACATGAAAAATAACTATTGATATCGGAAATCCTATATATCAACATCAAGAGGCAACGCCTTGGAAAAGCTCTTCCTGATCGTTTCTTCCGACAACGAGTTCCACACCTTTATCGTTCGCTGGATCATAGTGATGCGCTTTTCTATCGTAGACGCCCCAGCCATCTTCGCCTCTATTAGCCATTCGGAGCGGAGCTTTTCTTCAGTGAGCCCATTACTCCGATCTCTAATGACTGGCAGATAGACGTTGAGTTGGGTGGGAGTGGGTACAAGACGGAGTCGACCTCCGAAGCGATTACCGATTCCGATTCGACAGACACATGCGAGTCGAGGTTGACCACGACAACCACGGACGGGCTCGATCTCCGGGGCAAGCACCTCGCCCAGATACTCGCCCCACATCCTTGTGTCCATCCAGGCGTTCTTTTGCCACGCATATAAGTAGCCTAACATAAAAAATTAACCTCAAAATGTGAATATTACGTTCGATACATAAAAAATGAAAAAAACAAAAGACTGACCTTTTGGATAGTGAGGGAGCTTGCTGTTGCGAAGACAACCATTCTCGCTGCCTTTCACGATGAAAAGAAACGACAACTCCCGGTCTAATGCAGCACAAGCCAGTGGCGTTAGATGAAAAAACACCACTCGATAGTACACCACACAAACATGCACATACCGTCGGCTCGATAGCGAGAACAGCGGTCAGGTGAGCCGAATGCGAGTGCGAATTTGCAACTTTCGCGGAGCCTCCACGCACAGCCAACGTCCTCGACGGCGGCATGTCATAATAGACCCCAGTTTCATCAATGTTGATGATGTCACTGGGGTCATACGAGACGTACTGCGACCAAAACGACTTGCTAAAATCGTCGTGCGTCTGGCGGAGCACTTCTTGGGTTTCCTATCGCAAATATGGGGTTAACAATCAAATATTAGATATTAATCGCAAATTTCACAACACGATTATAAAATTTAACATAATAATTCAGCATACCACAGAAAACGTAATTGCGTGCTGGGAGAAGCCATGCCGATCTGCAAATCGGCGCATCAGCATCATTAGCGAGTCATACGCGCACTTGGCCGACTGTTTGGACGAGATGTAGCTTTGCAACCACTCATTGTAGTTTACCTTGATGAACTGGATCATCGCTGTCGTGGACAGTAGCTAGCATTGACACCAACACACA
>JAASGK010000655.1:0-18764 GCA_023334195.1 Globisporangium emineosum
CACTTTAGAATTACAAGCAAGAGTGCAATAGAGCAAATCGGTAAACTACTTCACCGACAACACCTCCCCCGAAAACTCGACAGATACAGCAACCAGAAGAGCTCTAGAGTCCGAATATTCCGCCGAATACCGTCTCATTCCCGCCGCCGCCACAAGTCTCTCATTCGATATTTCGTACACATATCGAGTCTCCACGTTGCGTCTTCTCTGCCAGTCGTTTCGAGTAGAGAGAGCGCCAACTTGTTATCTATCTTTGCGGCATTCGATCGTTTATTCCCCCCTTCCGTCGAGTGTTGTAACTCGGGAAAAAGGATAAAGATTTTGATGCTGCTTGTAAGCTAAAACCCCCGTTCTCAATTGAATGTGAAGTGTCGTTTTCCTGAAGTGCCATGGCGTGCCGAGCCGTTGTTTGTGTTGGATGGGAATAAGGCAGATGAAAGCTTATCAACACAACACACGTTCATTTGAGCAGATATCCAGCAACATACTCTCGAATCAGATTCTGCCAGGCTCAGAACAGAATCCTCAGTATCTGAGAATCTGATGCGTACTTGCACAACAACTGTTGTTGGGCTCTGTCAATCAATATCCAACGAAGATGGCAGCGCCACCGCAGGCGTGCTTCCACCAGAAGCAGTTCCTGCCGTTCGCAAGCGGCGCGCCAAACATCCGCTCGCTCAGCAACAGCCGCACGCAAAGGTAAGCAGCCCCGCGCTCCTATAATTGTTTCCATACCCCACTCGATGTGTCTCCATGCTGATTTATCCACGCACATTCATCTTCTCTTCCATTTCCAAGCAGCCATGTACTGGTGACGACAGATCGCGCGGTCGCTGTCGTGCAGTATGATGCCGCGAGCCACGAGTACGCGATACAAGAGCTAGCGTTCGAGAGCTTTGCGGGAGCGAACGCTGAAGTGATCACGAGCGGCGTGATCGAGTACCCGCGGAGAGAGGCGATCGCCGTCGCTTACGCGGAAGGCGAGAAGCTGTTTCTGTACGTCGTCGCAGCCGACGAGCTACTGCGGGTTTCGAAAAGTGCATCAGCTTCCAACAGCAGCAACAACATCGGCAGCGGTGGTGTTAAGAAGAGCAATAGCGCACTGAACGCCGTGTCCGCTGTTTCTTCTTCTTCGTCCTCTTCGTCGTCGATTCGGTTCGAGTTGGTGTCGGCGCCAACGACAATCGCGAGCGTCACGGCGCTATCTACGAATGGCGCGTCCGAGGTGTTCTACGGCGTGATCCTGTTCCGGTCCGAGTCGATGGCCGCATTTGGCTTTATCGATGCGAAGGCGAGCGATGAGCCATCAGCTGCAAACAATAGCCCCCAGGTATGTGGTTCTCTGTATCTTTCTAGCCGTTCATGATCATCGCCTGAGTATCCTGTGAGCTCTCTAAGCATTAACGACTTACTTTGGTGCGATTGTCGTGCTATAATATCGATAGTGCGTTCGCCTCTCGAGCGAACAATTTGCGAATTTCTTTCCCGAGTTTGCGGCATTCAACCACCCTGTGCTCGCAGTGGACACTTTTGTACATTGTCCAAGTGGTGAAGACGGTAAAGCAAGTGAAGCTGCGGAGTCGTGGGTCGCGTTTGGCTGTGCCGATGGCTTCGTCCGCGTGTTCAGAGGCCACGTGCAGGACAACTGCAGCTGCGGACCGTACAAGACCAAAGATTTCCAGATCGACGGCCCCGTGACCTCGGTCTCGCTGTTTGCTACGGCGAAGGAAGACTCGAAGTCAAAGTAAGAGACTCTGTGGGGACTACTGATACAACCTTTCGGCGGTGAGTGTGTCCTAACGTTTACTATGTCAACGTGTTGTTATTGTAGCTCCACGCAGCGTCAATGCAATTTTCTCGCTACGTGCGCTGTTGGACATGCGATTGTGTATGAAGACGTGTTTGGCCCCCGCTGCACGACCGAGTTGCTCGACGGGTCCGACCATTTTGACTCGATCTTCTCAGGCATCGCAGCTGATATCGATTTGGTACGTGTGTTTCTCTGTAGATAAGTGTGCGTTGCGTGGGTTATCATCTAAGCATGTATTAACAATCACTTGTGTTATGCTACGTGTCTAATCTTCTGTTCAGGATGGGCGAGTAGAGCTACTTCTGGGCACTGACGACCAGCACCTCCTCGCATACAAGAAGATCGTCCGTCCAGCACCACAGCCAAGTACAAGCGCAAGCCCCAGTGCTGTCGATGAGCAGCTCACTCCTGTCGCCATAGACGCAGAAGCGTCGAGCGAGCAGGTTGAAGACCAGCAGTCTTCGCCATCGCCCGAGCCGACAATCGCTTCTGAAGTCACACTACTGATCCCAGATGATGCAGTGACGCCAGCAGATCTAACTCAACAACATGTCGTAGAGCCACAAGGATCCAAGCTAGCAGCAGAGATATCTAAACAAGATGGAGATGACGAAGAAGTAACCGAAGCAGCACCCAGCTGGTTGCAGCTTTCAAAAGCGCAGTGGCACGTTGAAGCTTTTGGAGCGATCTACAGCATCGCGTGGCTGGATCTGAACCGCGACGGTGTGAATGAGCTGCTCGTCACCAGCGCAACGGGCGTGTTTGTCTACGAAGCAGACGCGCTCTACGTGCTGCGAAAGCTGGAGGAGCTGCTGTAACTGTCCTCGTCTTCAGCCGTCAGCGGCAACAGTAGCAACAGTAGTTGCAGCGAGCTGTGATGGAGGTCACCACCAAGCGTCGTGTGCGCATCAATTGGGAAATGCGTGAAATCTGTTTCTGTCGTTTGCGCATTGTCCTGCACACTGAGTAATTTTTCTTCCTTTCTGATTGGCTCAAAATATTTAATCAATGTTTTGATTGGCTAAAATGCATTTGCAAAGCGTTTTTATGAGCAGCGGCTTCTTTATTTATTTTTTCATAACGGGTTGAGCGGTGTCCCATTTCATTTTCGATCTTGGCAAACGAGGTGTGACCACACCACCAGCAGACAATTTGAAATGCGCCGTTCGTCGCACGCAGTCACCACTTCCTGCGTCAGTCGGCTCAAGAAGAAGCCCCCACACACGCTGTCGGCGCCCTCTCCGCCGCCGCTGTCTCTCGGCGCATCACCTGCGCTCCAGAGTGCGTCGGGTGCATCGCGCTCGCTGTCGGTGCTCTCGTCGCTCTTCCCGTCCCGAAACAGCTCCGGCTCCAGCTCCAGTAGCCCTTGGAGCACCACTGGAGCTGATGGCAGCGCAGCTCTCTCCGAAGGCGCGCCAGGGCTCTTCCAGCTGCCGAATCTGCACAAGCCACAGGATTTCTATCGACTCACAGTCGAAGTGAAGACCAAGTGCGACGCGCTCAAGCACAGCGTACGTCGTGTTGCTGTTCTTGTGGTCATCCCAGGAAGTGTATTGTGAATATGGATAGCTAAATCTAACCATTGTGACGTGGAATGTTGCTGTACCAATGCAGATCGTGACGAACAAACCAGGACTGGACACGCTACGCCACTTGGACGAGATCTCGAATGCGATCTGCTCTGTGATCGATGCCGCCGAGCTCTGCCGCAATGTGCATCCCGACGAGTACGGATTTGTTGCTGCTATTATCATCGTATAGGTGGCGTTGGCGACTCACTCTCACCTTGTCGCATTGTGATGCAGGAGCTACCGGAATGCTGCGAGCGAGTGCTTCACGGACCTCTCCGATTTCATCCAGAACCTCAACGCCGACGTCGAGCTCTACCAGGCGCTTGTCACAGTCACTGAGGACACGCCACTGATGAAGAGCTTCACAGAGGAACAACGGCGCATGGCGATCCTGCTGCGCAAAGAGTTCGAGCGTGACGGCATCCACTTGAGCTATCAGGGACGCAAGCAAGTGATCAATCTGCAGAACGACATCACCCACCTGAGCATGCAGTTCCAGCGCACGATGTTCACAGCGCGCGACTACATTGAAGTGCCCGAGAAGCTACTCCGCCCACTGCCGCACGGGATCTTGAGTGTCTGCGAGCGGAAGTTGGCAAACCCGGGCGTCATGCGCGTGCCAACGGACCTCCACGTGATGAACACGGTGCTCAAGTGGATCGGCGACCCAGCGGTCCGAAAAGACATGTACATGACGGCGAACGCCTGCGCGCAGACCAACCTGTTTGTAAGTATGGCTTGCAGTTGATTTGTTTTTCTCTGTGCTGTTCGAATGGGTTGTTCTGACGATGTTGATATTGTTGCCTGCAACAGACGCTTGACGAACTGAGAAAGAAGCGCCATGAGCTCGCGCAGCTCCTGGGATTTGACACCTACGCGCACTTTGCCACGAGGTTTGGATTATGAAATGGTTGTATATGGTTGACTCCGGCCTAGTTCTTTGTCTCACTATCCACGTGGAACTCGCTATGACTTGTTTGGTATTGCAGTGACCGCATGATTGGATCCCCAGAAGCCGTGGAACACTTTATCCAGAACCTGTCGAGCCAGCTCATGCCCAACGTAAGTGTGTGTGTGGCACCACCCGCTTCGATTGCTTCGATTATAACCACTGTCTATGCCTATTACTCTATTGAAATAGGCACGAGGCGAGCAGCAGCTTCTTCTCGCCACGAAACAGCGCCTTGAAGGTCGTGGCGCAAACGAGCTATTCATGTGGGACGTACCGTACTACATGGGCATGCTCAAGGCGCAGAAGTACCGCATCGACTCGCGCGTGATCTCTTCGTATTTCCCACTCGAGCGATGTCTCGAAGGGCTCCACATCCTGTGCTCAGAGCTCTTTGGTATGGAGCTCAAGCCGCTTGCGATGGAGAAGCACGAGTCCTGGGATCCGGAAGTCCGCAAGCTCGCATTGATCAAGAACGGCGAGACCCTTGGCACGATCTACTTTGATTTGTACCCGCGGAAAAACAAATACACGAACGCAGCGCACTTCACAATCCGCTGCGGCAAGCAGATCTCGCCGACCAAGTACCAGAAGCCCATTGTCGCGCTCGTCTGCAACTTCAGCAAACCTGCGCCGTACAGCCCAAGCCTGTTGACGTAAGTGGAGCGCCTCATGTCTGTCTGGTTGAGGGCAAAGGTAACCACAAGGCACTGTTGTCTAACGCTAATGTGCTGTATATTGTTTTGTGCAGGCATTCGGAGGTCGAGACGCTCTTCCACGAGTTTGGGCACGCGATGCACTCGCTGTTGTCGCGCACCGAGTTCCAGCATCTGTCGGGCACGCGCGCGCAGCTGGACTTTGTCGAGACGCCGTCGCACTTGTTTGAGTACTTTGCGTGGGACTACCGCTTCGTGCGCGAGTTTGCGCGCCACTACGAGACGAACGAGCCGATCCCACAGGAAATGATGACGGGGCTCAAGAAGTCCAAGAACATGTTTGCGGCCATGGACACTCAGGTACTGAAAACCAGTTTCTTGAATTTGCGAAAATGGTTCAATAGTAATACTAACCATTTTTGTGTGATGCCAATTTTGCAGACTCAATGCTTGTACTCGTTGCTGGACTTGAAGATCTTTGGCGAGCAGCCGCTGCCGTACGCTCCCGCGACAACGACCGGCGCACTGACCCACTTGCAGAACAGCAGCACGCTGATCCCGCATGTCGACGGCACTTTTTGGCACACGCGCTTCGGTCATTTGATCGGCTACGGCGCTGGGTACTACAGCTACCTGTATTCACGGGTGTTTGCGTCCGACATTTGGCACGCGTGTTTCAATGACAACCCGATGAACGCTGTCGCTGGTGAGAAATTGTTCCGGGAGCTGATGGTCCACGGCGGGGCGAAGGACCCGAATGAGATGCTCGCCGCGATGATTGGCAAAGAGCCAACGCCGAAGAGCTACTTGAAAGAGCTCGGAGTGTAGTAAGCGAGCGATACGCGTAGCTTGTGCATGTGATGTGTGGAGTTTTGTTAGCGCATCGACTTGGTTATAGCCTGCCCTGTGTGGAAGGAGACTTGGAAAAGATAGACTGAAATTTTGATACGGACTGTGCCCTTGCTGTTTTTCTCTGCAGCCCGCCACCACCTTGAACTTTAGGAAGCTGGAAATTGGTTTGCACGATAAATTCGTTCCCAACATCAACGACCAGCCACTCGAATAAGAAGTCAAATACCTCTCGAGAGATAAACACAACGACAAGCATTTGCAAACGCCAAATTCAAAGCAACAAAATCAAAAACACACAAAAAAAGAAGTAGGGCATTTCGCATGGGGGACTCTGTGCTCGCTTTCTCTATTGAATCGTGCAGCATGGCGCACAGCCCTTGACTTGCTCCTGCGGAAGTGGCTCCTCGAATTCGTCCGGGTTGATCGGCGGTCCGGCCTTCGTCACAGAGCTCGATCGCTTGTCGGGATTTTCTTCAGCAGCCGCCGCAGCAGTCATGGCCTTGTTCATCTCGGCTGCAACAGGCAAAGTCCAAAGAAAAACAACGTTAACTGTCAGCAAAAGGCAACACATATTCAAACGATATTTACCAACGCAAAAGTGCATGTACCTGGCGATTTTTGCGTGACTACGCCACCAGCTTGTCGCCAGAGTAGGGCCTAAGGGTTTCCATTTTCAAAATGTACGATATTAGATCACCGTGGTCAACAATCCGAGGAGAAATAGGAAGGCAAGTGACGTACATCGACCCAGAACGCGGCTTCTTCGTGGGATCTTGCTTTAATAGTATACACGCGCTCGTTCAGCTCAATCGTGAAAAGCCCCGGGCCATCTGCAAAATATACAAGAGGGGGACCGTCAGTGTGAGAAAGAACCCATGAAAGAAAGTGCGACACACAAACCGACAGCAAACGCACCAGACGAGTCTTCTCCGAGCAATGTGATCGTGCCGACCTGAGGCAAATTGAGCGCAGCGAGCAGCTTCTGGCCTTGTTTCTGTAAAGAGAAGACAGTCACAACAAGCAAAGCCACATCAATGGTCAGTCACAAACAATTACACCTGATTTGATCTCGAGGAAAACAAGCGCATGCCACACCTTATAATACGTGAGGAAACAGCCATTCGTCTCGAACCAGCGCTTCTGCCACTTGCCGTCGCGGGTTTTCTTGAATAGATAGCCTTCACATGATCACACACACGCACAATGACAGATCAGCTACATGCTCTATTTCAGCATACGAGCATTGCTGCTTCATTTTTCATCTTCGTACCTCTAATCTCCTCTTCGCACACACACAACAACAAAAACAACAGTCACCAAGTACGTTAGTCAATTCTGCCACGAGAGAGCGCGCGCAAACGCACCCACACAATAAATACGCCAGCCAATACTAAAGTAAATCAGCAAATTGAGCGCAAGCCCACCGGTGCGGAAGTTGGCCGTGATGCGGATGTTCTTGGCGCTGGACGAGCCGCCGCCGGGCGACAGCAGCTTCGTTTTCTTGTCGCTCGCGTCCATCACTCTCTCTCTCTCTCCTCGGTCGATCGGTCTCTCTTGGTATAGCCACACTCACACGTGTGTCTGCTTGTTCTTGCTATTGCTGGCGCCTCCGAGTCCGTTGGGCTTCAAATTGGCGCTGCTGCTTGAAATGAGCTCCTGGTCAAAGCAGATCACGCCTGGAAAAAGCAAAACCGATGCTGCTAAAATAGCACAGCAAACAGCATAAACCGCGACACCCCCTCTCGAAGAACCAGGATTTGCTCCGGAGAGTATTGACAATAGGACGGAGGGCGGGGAGCGCACGTGCGACGTTACTCTTGAAAGGTGTTGGACCTTGAAGGGGAAACCCGGGTCAGTCAAAATTGACGAGACGGGTTTGAGAACCCACCCGTTTTCTATTGTTTTGTATTCAAATCAGCGGGTGGGTGGGTTTAGAGGATACCCATATTAGTAAAACCCAAACCTGTTCCGAGAAGCCAGATTTTTTTGTGAACCCATCTGAAAGAAATCAGTCGCTTCATTTCCACATGGTCATCGAGTGGCTCCACAGTTCATCGTATTGGACAGGATATGCATTTACAGGTCACGTTTGCTAGAAAAAGAAACAGCAAAAAAGGGTCCATCACTTTTTTGAGCCCACCAAATATTAATTTCACAGGGTGCACCCACGAAAAAAAGTGTCCCTTTGCCCACAAAACAAGGGTGTGATCAATTGACCAAAGCTCCACTGGTTATTATTCGATGGCAATCAATGGTAATGCGCGTCATTCTGCACCAGCTTCTCTAACTCTTCAATGCGCATCTTGTCGATGTGCGGCTGCATCTGCCACGCCGCGATGTAGAGCGTCATCGTGTCGTGCTTGCGGCAGTCGAAGATGTCGGCGGCGATGAGCGATTTCGCCACCAGCTCCTGCTCGTACATGGCTAGGATCTCCACCAAAAACGATTCTACTCAGTGCGTTCCGTCCATTTATCGACCAAACAAACAGGCAATGCACGAGAGGCAATTAGAAAGTGTACGTCCAATGCGGCATGTTCTTCAATCACGAGTGAAAGAAGAGGCCGCAATATGCAACAACAACAAACATGAACGTACCATAGCGTCGTCGCGCTCTCTCGTCGAGCTTCCGGCCACCATTGCTTGTGATCGTGTCGTAGTTGTAGAGGAGCGCGCTCAGTCTAGCGTAGATGTCACCCTGGGTAACAGCGTATGCGGAAGCGCACAGTCAGCCACAGATAGGATAGAAGGGACCAGTAGAGTGCATGTAGCGAAGCTGCGCACGCACCAGTACATCAATGTCGTCTAGTAGTCGCTTCCGACACCGATGTGCAAGGTCCCAGAGCTACAGGCATATGGAGATCAGCAAACAAAGTTAGTCACTGGCTGATTGGGATCACCACCATGTCGAATCGATACAACATCAACGTCGGACGTACTCGTGAAGATGCTCGCTCGTGGAGATTGACACAGTCGCCAAGCGATCCCCAATGCTCTCCTTCTAAATATCTATTGCAGTAACGCATTGAAACAGTAGCGCAGCATAAAGACAAGTGAGTTCAATAGCAGTGGCATCATCATGGGCGCGACGAATGGTTGTGCAAGTATGAGCGACAGTGCGAGAAAGCGAATTGTAACGCACGTGGTCTTCTGGACGCTGTCGGCGACCTTCATGAGCTGCTGCTGGGCGCGCGCGCACGTGGTCTGCCACTCAAGGTCGAGCTTCTTGAAGTCGTGCAGCCACCAGCAGCCGCTCGCATGTTGCTGCTGCGCCATTGCTTGCGTTGCATCATCGCCAAGCCATGAGCTGCTCAGGTTACTGTGTACGTCCTTAATAAAGCGCTGTTTGTGGCCTCTTCTTTTTAATAGCCTGTATAAATTGTATCTTGACTAATATATTATTTATAATTTTATAACATGTAGGAGGTTTTGGGGTGCGTCATCGTTGTGCTGCTACTGACGTTGGGGGACATTCACTCCTGCTGTTTTCGGGCGTGTCACTCACGCGCTGGGCATTTGACACGCTGGCTCGTCCTTGCGCACTGAACGAGGAGCTGCTGGCCAGTGGGCTGCCGATTGCGCTCATCTTTGTGCACTGCTGCTGATGCGTCCAGCCAGAGCTCCAGCGTCATAATCAGGGTTGAAGCTCCTTGGACAGCTTGATTGACTGGACTCAGATCTGAAAACCCCAGCATATTGCGCATGATGTGCATCCAATGCAGCCACTCGTTCTTTTCATGGAGTGTGCTTTGATTATT
This sequence comes from Globisporangium emineosum, assembly GCA_023334195.1. NCBI lineage: Eukaryota > Oomycota > Peronosporomycetes > Pythiales > Pythiaceae > Globisporangium > Globisporangium emineosum. Next base: position 9,595 of record JAASGK010000655.1, read on the forward strand.
TGGTGGTTGGCTGTTCGCTTGCTTTGTCGTCAACACCTCAGCACTGACACATTTCATTTCCCATCGTGTTGATCTCTTGTGTGTGCACGCCTTGAAAGTTCCTCCAGAAGCTCAACGTAGCATCCTCCTTATTTTGTTGCGGTCTTGAGGTTCCGCTGCTTCGATTTTTGTTGTCGGTTTTTGACGTGTCGACTCCTTTGCTTGGGTCTGAAAATGTGGGTTTGGATATCTGAGATTCACACAGCATGAAGCTTCAAAAGATACCGGTATGTTGCTAAACGAGGAACTCTGTTAATCACGGGCGAGGCGTTTCAATAAACTCGCATGTTCGAAGACCAGGCAATTATAGAACCAGCGGCGGTTGGTGAGCACAATTAGCCCAAGGCCATTGAAATAGATGCAGCCACGAACTGCAGGATCCTTGCTGGCCACACAAACACAACACAAATGCTCTGACTGGTTGCTTGGGCTATTCTTGGCCTGTCGCGGGAATCTGAATGGCATGCGACCGGTTCATCGCTGCTTCTCGGCAGCGTCATCGCGAATCTTCAAAGCGCTTCGGGCCAGCTGAGCTGATAACGTAGACGTTTTCGCTTTGATTGGCAGAAACAAATCAGCCGCGGGTGGGTCCAGGAGACTCGCATTGAACCCATTTCAAAGTACCCATACCCATGTAAAGGCTGATACAATTTCTATCACACAAACACGGGTTCGATCAGGACGGGTAAGTACATGAGAAGGCTTGAACCCACCCACTTTGGCCCATGACTGCGCCAGCAAGATGTCACTAAAATCGTAATAGTGCCCCAGAGGGGTACTGTGACCCATTTCTCCTTGCTGCAAAGCGTTACAGTGGTGTTGCGCGCGAGTGACGACTGCCTTTACCCACCCACCCACTGTGACTTTCTCCATACAAACAACCAACACACACAAGAAAGGGAAAGGAGCACAAAGGAAAGAAGCGTGAGAAAGGAAGGAAGAACCGCAACAACGCACGATCGATCGCCTTCCCTTCCTCCTCTTCCTTCTATAGAGCAGCAGCGCATTTCCCATCCGCGCTCGCTACTATCTCTCTCTGTATCCGCAGCACGCGACTGGGCGGACATAGCGTCAAGTTCGTACGTACGGCGCATTTGAAGCGGCGCTCGTTCTCTCAAGCTCCAGAAACACACCGGCACACGCACGCAAAGCACGTGATAGGAAGAAAATATCGTGCGCGCATACCTGGCGGAGTGGAGAGGTGCTCTTTCCTCCTCCATCTCTTCATCGCAAGTTCGCTGGCTTCCTCTTCCTCCGTCCAATCGATTCGAGGGAGTGAGCGAAGATGCCGTTGGAGCGCCAGCAGAGTCCGCGCAAGCAGCCGCAGCCCATGAATGGCGCGCCGTTGCCGCCTGCAGCACTAACGCCGCCGCCGCACCAGATCCTGCAGATCCAGCGCATGAAAGTGAAATCGTCGGCGAAGCGCAACAGCTCCACGAGCGCGAACAACAATGAGCCTGTGCCGAATGCGCTCGTGATGGTCGGCATGCTCTTCTTTGGGCTCTTGGTGGCTCTTCTCGTGCTCGGCTTCTTCGCGTACGCGCCACTGCTCTGCGCGTCCTGGCTCGGCATCATGTACGTCGTCGGGTTATATTTATCGACCGAGTCGAATTGGTGGTGGCACGACGCGCAAGAGTTTGAGAATCGGTTCTGGACGTTCACAGCGTTCATGTTCAGCTCGGCGCTGCTCTACATCAAGGACTCGCCGTTTGCAGTCGGCAGATGGAACTCGACGCTCGGCATGTTCCTCGTGTTCTTCTTCACGTCCGGCGTGCATTTCCTCGATCGCTTCATTCATCGCAAGGAGATCAGTCGGAAACCGCGGCTCAACCAGGTACGAAGCGAAAGAATCGAATTGCACGTGTGGGTTTCTTTGAGGTATGCTCACCACCATCTCTCTTCGTGTGCATGGATGCCAATTGTGTAGCCATCGACGTTCTCACAGAACTTATTTAAGTACAAGGCGACTGCGGAGGAGAAAGCCCAGCTCTTGACCGAGTCTGTCGGCCGCATTGATCGCATTTACCTGCCGTCGACGATCAACAACATGATCAACCTGTCGGAAGTGCGGCGCCACGAGCAAAAAATCTTTCGTATTCTCACCGGCGCATCGAAGGACGAGCTCAACTTCATTTTGAACAACATCCGCTTGGCGCTGCTCTTCTACAAAGTAAAGGACCACTCGAAGTTGCGATCAGATCAAAGCCGCACGCTGCTCGTCGATCTACTCTGTACGACGCGTCTCGCGGATTTGACTGTCACGTCCCGTGCGATTTTGCTGGATGCGCTTATGGTGATGAAGCTGAGTGCGCACCCATTGAGCGAAAAATGGGTGCGCAACATCATTTTGAAGACCTCGGGCGACGATTTGAGCAACCTCAAGACGTACACGGACGCGAAAGGCGACTTCCATAGTATGCACAAGCTCGTGTTCAACGACATTCGCGATCCGACGATTCGCGCAGACATCCTCAACCACATCAAGCGAGAGGCTGGCGTGCAGACTGCGCATATGCGTCTGGGCACGAAGCGCGCGATGAAGCGAAGACAGCAGGCGTGGCGCAAAGTGCTCAGTGACGTCGACGACACGCTCTATTCCTCGGGTGGACGGTACCCTGCCGGCCTCGACACGCGCTTCCCGCGCCACACGATTTACCCAGGAGTGCTATCTTTCTACCGCGAGATGGACATGGGCGTCGCTGGTCCGGACGACTGGACGGATGATCGTGTGGGCAACCTCGTGTTCCTCTCGGCACGCCCACACGTGTACAAGGACATGTCGGAGAAGAAATCGTACGCCAAGTTCTCGGCGCTCTATGAGAAGAAGGGCATGCACACGCTCCCCACGATGCTTGCGGGCAACCTCACGTCAGGCCGCGCGTTCATGGTGCAGGGCGACCTGGAGCCGATGGCGAGGAAGAAGTTTGAAAACTTTTGCGAATACTACCAGCTCTACCCAGAGTTCACGCACGTGTTTGTGGGCGACAACGGCCAGGCTGATATCCGCGCTGCGGAGCTCATCATTGAGAAGTTCGGTCCTGAGGTGCTGGAAGCGGGGTTCTTCCACTTGGTGCACCCGATGGAGCGCACGTTTGGGTACCACTCGAAAGCCGACATTGAGCGCTGGCGCAAGATGAACATCATCTTTTTCAACACGTACGTTGGCGCGGCGGTGGAGGCTTTCAAGATGAAGAAGCTTCGACTTTGCGGGCTCAAGAAGATCTGCGACGAATCCGTCGTGACGTTTGACGAGATCAATTCGTGGGTGACCCCAGCGGACCGAGAGCGTGCGCGTGCATTGATGAACAATGACCTCGAGAACGCGAATGCGCTGCTGATGCCGACTTTCGAAGCTGTGCCACTGATTAAGAAGCCGCAGATGTTTGTGCTGAACAGCCAAGTGCGCACCCCGTTCGGCCGCGGCATCATTCGCAAGTTCCGCGGCGTCGATGGCATTTACCACGTGGAGCTCGTCGACTGGAGCAGCATGCAGAAGAAGCGCGTGCGCGCGTTTGTTCCCGAAGAGAGTATTGTGGCGTACGTGAACGGCGACACGACTCAGATCTCGAAGAGCGAAGTCAAGTACGTAAAGTTCAAGAAAGCGCCGCTCGCGCGTATTTTCCTGCCACAGACGCTCGTGAAGACGCCATTTGGCAACGGCCGCGTGCTCAAATTCCGTCTCGAAGACGAAATCTATACGGTTTTGATCGATGGTGGCGGCAATGCGATGAACATGACGGGCTTCTTTGCGGCAGATGCGGTGATTGCAATGAGCGGCGACGGCGTGCCGATTGGTTCTTCGCCACGGATGTTCTCCGGTGTCCGATCAAGCCTTGGATATATCACGAAGAAGCTGAGCAACTTTGTCCCTGGCTCGTCTGGCGGTGTGAAGCCCACGTTTGCGATTGGCTCGACTGTCGAGTCGCCATTTGGACGCGCAGTGGTGCTACGCTTCCGCGCGCTCGACCGCGTCTATGAGCTCCAGTTGGTTCGCAGCGAGGTCGCGATTGGAGGTGTCTTTGTCCAAGAGAAGTGCTTGAAAGAGTCGACCGTGTCGCCGCCGAGAGGCTTCTTGTCGATGCTCGGCATCGGATCTGGCAGACCATCCAGTGGCAGCAGTACTAGCGATAGCAGCATCAGCAGTCCGCCGCAACAACCTGCTCCGCCAGTGGAAGGCTCGCGCGTGGTCACGCCGTACGGCAAAGGTCAGGTCCGTAAGCACCGCATCGACGACGACATCTTCGAAGTTGTGCTCAGCGACTGGACGTTGGCAGGCGAGCAAGAGGTCATGGCGTATCTGACAAAGAATTTTGTTCAGAAAGTGACCCCAACGATCGACGAGATCCCAGTGCTCACGCTGTCGACAAAGAATGCAAGTACTGTTGCCACTAGCGGCAGTCCTCCAACAAGCTCCAGCGGTGGGGGTGGCATTTTCCAGTTGCTCCGCTATGGTTTTTCGTCATCATCCAGCACAACAGAGCTCGTCCGCGTTCCATACGCAGACGAAGGCGCGAATCGACGCTTCAGGACTGTGTATGGCGACGCCAAGACAACGATGCTGCAGTCGTATCATGGACGCTTCAAAGTCACGTTTGAAAACGCGCACTTTGATGGTGTCATTGGCTACATGCAAGAGACTGAAATGGAAGAGATCCTGTTGGAGTTGCAGCAGCAGCCAGCTCGTGTTCGTAAGAACACACTGGAGCTTTTCGGCAACCCGTTCAGCTACTTGCGCTGGAGCTCCGGCAACAACGAGGTGGACGAAAACGGTGTGGTTAGCTCAAACGCTGGGGATATGCTCTATCCGGAGCCCCAATTCCCAAAGGGGACGCTCGTGGTCACGCCATTTGGCGAAGGTGTCGTGCGAATGTACCGCCCAGAAGACGACATCTACGCAGTGGAGCTCCCCTGCGAGATGAAAGGGTTCTTCAACTCGGCAAGCCTGCATCGACCAGTGCGCGGCGTCGTCGGGATGCCAGTGAACACACTGTTTGGATCTGGGATGCTACAAGAAGTCCGTGAGAGCGACGGTGTCCACGTCGTGACGCTGCGCCACGCGCTGATGAACAGCATGGAGATCTCGGCGTTTCTGCAGCCGTCGAGTGTCACTGGCGCGCTAAAAGCCGCACGCGGAGACATTGTCCAGACACCGTTTGGCAAGGGCGTCGTGCTCTTCTACCGCCGTGAAGACGCGTTCTACTGCGTCGCGCTCGAGTGGGGAGGAGATTTGCAGAGCAACCACGTCTCTGCGTTCATCCGCGAGAGCGACATTGTGCGGTCTGGCCCCGTTGAGAAGAACTCGTCGGGGTGCGCCGTCATGTAGTGAAATACGACCACAGTTTTTTTTTCTTTCATTTTTTTTTCTTCGTACGACAAAGTGAAGAGCTCCATCATAAACAAAAGAGTAATCGCAGCTCCTCATGTTTCTCAACTACTGTAAACTGTAAACGAGGAGCTACCTTGGAGTAAAAGTAGATCCTCGTCCAAGTAGTATGCTTCTATTGAAATGCCTCTCTCTGAGCGTGTTTGAGCCGCAAGCCGTTGGCGAAGTCGACTGCCGAGCCCACTTTGCGGTCCGCCTGTTGCAACTTTGTGACCAGGAGCCAGGACGAATTATCGCCCGCGCACTTGAGCCAGATCGCTTGTCGCTTCTTGTCGAAGAAGAATGAACCGGGTGAGGAAGCGAGCTTGGCTTCTTCTTGCGTCGCTAATGAAATGAGCAAGTCAAGAGATAATAACAATCAGCTTTTCGCGATGAATGGAAATTGGTTTCTTGAAAATGGTTTGCAACATTGTCGTAAAGTGACAAAACTCACCAAACTCTAGCTCTTCGGCTGTTGGTCGACACATTTCAATGAGCTTCACGTTCTTGCCTTTGAACTGGACGCTGACACCGACCGAGTCGCTCAGCGCTTGCCATCGCTACACATTCACTCAACCAACAGTATAACAGCGTCATAAGGCAACCAGTTAGTGCTTCACATGAAAAAAAGTTTCAGCGTGCATCAATCTCCATGTCCGACTTACGTGGAAGATCTGTTCGGCGCTCTGGTGCTCGAGGTCCAGGATTCCGTCCTGGAACGTGATCTTTGGCGCCTTGCAGGCTTTCGCGTCGTCCTGCACGGCCGCGTTCTCCTTGAGCTGCTGCAGGTTTCTCAGCGTCTCGAGCACACAGTCGGCTCCAAAGTCAGCGAGCTGCTGCGAGAGTCTACACACAATAGCCCGTAAGCTCATCGGCATCCATTCATGACGCCTCCTCAAGACAGCAAGCACTCACTCTTTGGATTGGATCGCCTCTGGGACCGCAAACTCCTTTTGTAGCAAGATGCGGCCGACGTCGAATGCGCGCGGGTCGATCTCGATCACCGACACGCCTGTGGTTGTGTCGCCATGGAGCAGCGCGTGGTGGATCGGCGCGGGCCCGCGGTACTTTGGCAGTAGCGACGGGTGCATGTTGATCGCACCGTGCGTGAGGTTCTGCAGCATGTGCGGGTGAAGAAAGTAGCCGAACGACACGACCACACCCACGTCGTACTTCCTGTCCAGTGTCGGCATCTCCCAGTTCTTGAGCGTCTTCCTGTAATATCAACATGCACGCGCATATAAGCAGCTGGCACTATGTATGACGAAACCCATACGCGCTTGTACACCTACAGCTGTGGTGGCGTGTGGAAGACGTCGAGCCCGTGGTCGAGAGCGAAGCGCTTGACGGGCACGGGGTCCTGGCGGCTGCCGCGGCCGCCGCCCACCTTGCGGTCCGACGGGCAGATCACGTCGATGCGATCGACGACGCGCCCTTCTTGCTGCTGACTGTAGCACGCACACACACAGAGACTATGGTTAGCACCTATCAGCCTCATAAGAAGCGGGGTGTCGAGGGAGCAGCAGTGAACCTGTTGGCAAAGAGCTTCTTGAGCGTGGCGACGGACACGTCGTCCGTGCCAAAGAAGAGCACGCGCGACACCTGCGACACAGGTGCGGACGCGAACGCGCGCCAGTGGCGCAGCGCAGCGCTATGGACGGTCCACGCACGAGGAGCGCATCGCGGCAGGAGCGTGGTGGCGGAGGCGCCAAGCGAGCGGCGCAGCATTGCTCTGGTCTTCTTGATTGAAAAATCGCCAATGATTGGCCAATTGTCGCTGGTGAGCCAATCACAAGACAGTGAGTGCTTCAGTGTGGAGCTTAACCACTCACAAGTAGCATTGGCATACTTGACGAGATGAAGCGCTGGTGCTGTAAAGAGACGTACATCGACATATATTTGTTTAGGATGGGGCTCCCATGTACCATCATCGACACCAGCGTGTTCCAGCAGCTTCAAAAATGCATCCTCTATGGATCGGGTCATCTTCGATCTGGTCTCTGGCTCCGGGACTGATTGCTGGCTGACTGCTTGCTGGCTTCTTCGAGGTAAATGGAGAGCCAACTGGGACTTGTGGGGGAGAAAAGATATTCACATTGTAGAGCTACGCAGGAGAGCATCCGCCAACGACGAACGCCCCATTAACTTCATCACCATCGCTCGCTCGCTCGCGAACGCCGGTCTTACGCCATGCTGGCCATGATGATCACCGCCGGCGCGTTCTGCATGTGCGCGCGCAGGAGCTCCGCGTAGAACGCGTGCGACGTCTGGATGCCGCGGATGTGGATGAGCATGTTGCACGCGACGAGCAGCGCGACGAGCAGGCCGAGCCCGTGGCTCGTGTACATGTAGTTGTTGTCCTCGCTGTCGTCGTCGGTCGCGCTCGAGACGCTGGCACTGCCGATGAAGAGGAACGTGACCGCGAGCAGCCAGAGGTTGAAGCCGACCATGATGTAGTTGAGCCAGATGTACGAGCGGATCCACTTCATGCGCACCAGGTCCATGGGCGCGCGCGCGCCGGAGTACCCGATGAAGCCCGTGAGCATGCCCACGACACCCATGAAGAACGGCTGCAGGAACAGGAACGTGCCGACGTAGTACGCAAGCATAATGCCCGCGACCCAGCGGCACTTGTCCATGAACTCGAACGGCGAGTGCTCATAGTCGGCGCCTGTGGGCATCTGCGTCGCAATGTACGGCAGGTGCGGTCCCTGTTGCTGGTGCATCGCCATCCCAGGCTGCGGCTGTCCGTTCACCATCGGGATGTTGCTGCCGCCGCCCAGGTGGCTGTTGAAGTTGCTGATGTTGTTCAGCGGTCGCGCGGTCGCGATCGGCGGCAGCGAGCCCGGGGTGGGCTGTGCGACCGCGTACGGCACATCCGAGCCCGCGTCGGCGTTGTTGCTGGTGTGCAGCCCTTCAAAGTGCACGCCCTTCGACACGAGCGTCGGGATCGCCATCGCTACTGGCACTTGCTGCGGCGCTGGCTGTGGTGCTGGAGCTGGCTGAGCCGATGATACTGATGCTGGAGCTGGCGGCGGGTTGCTTGGGCCGTCGCTGCTGGCGGTGGTTGCAGGCGTGGAGGAGCTGCTCATACTGACGCAGAGGCGAGATGGGAATTCGGAATAAGGACGGGCTGAAAAATGCTGACTGCTCTGCTGAATATGGCGACGCGCTTCTTGCGGGAAGGTTGCGACGTCAGAGGGCGTTACGCAGGAAGGTAGGAAGAGAGAGGGCGAGTCACGCCGCTTTGCTTCTTATGAGAATGCTCCGGCCAGTTCACTGCTGAAGTGAAACTGCCAGGAACGAACATTTGGTCTTTTCTCCAACATCAGATGAGAAAGAGGAAGACACCCTCGTTTTTAGCGAATCATAGAGCATAGTTTGGTGTTTTAGCCAATGAGAGTGGGTATAGGAGGGTTTACGTCAGCGTGTCGCATGCCACTGTACCTTTTTCACGTCAAACCGTGGTTGTGTGGAAGCGTCGAAAGACACCCGGGAACCTCGTTCCCTACCGACGTATCGAGCCTCTGGCCCTTCGAAGGTACGCGGGGCGACCCTCTCCTCCGATCGTGCTCGTAGCCACCTTCCAGATGTTCATGTTCGACGCGGCGTTCGTATCTCGGTTCTTGCAGACCCGAAACGTCTCACACTCGCCCTCTTCGCACACGCTGCACCTGCAGCTGGTGCGGAACTCATCGACCAGGTACACGTTGTTGCTGCCTCTGATCCCAATCCCCTATCGCGACTATCGTTTTTGTTCCGCTTCCGA
>JAASGK010000656.1:0-18739 GCA_023334195.1 Globisporangium emineosum
TCTGCAAGAACCCTAGACTGTACAGGAGCGGCAGGATCTTGCGTCACGGGCTGGTCAGGTGTAAGACCTGTTCCAGGCTGTGGAACCGAGATATGAACGCCGCGTCGAACATGAACATCTGGAAGGTAGCGGCGAGCGCGACCCGAGGAGAGGGTCGCCCCGAGTACCTTCGAAGGGCCAGAGGCTCGATCAGTGGTGCTACGTCGGTAGGGAACGAAGTTCCCAGGTGTCTTTCGACGCTTCCACGCAACCACAATTTGACGTAAAGCGCGTTAAATATTAGAGCAAGAGGAGAGGAGAATGATACAACGGCATGATAGCTAGATAAAATACCCGGGATCGCTTGGGGATAGTTGAGAGCTCACGGCCAGAGGCTGCTGATGATCGAGGCGGCGCTGTTCACGATGAGGCAGCTCACGATGCTCGCTGGCAGCATGAGAAAGAAAGTATGGAACACCTAACGACACAAAGAAGAAGAAGAAAATGGTTCAGCACGCTTGCTTGGCATCGACAGGGTTCCTTTCAAAGCCACAACAAAGAAATACAATAGCAACAAACTCACATGTTCGTGCTGGAGGATCTGCTCCATGCGGGGGATGGTGAACCCAAAGATGCGCTTCGGCGGCGCGCCGGGGTCGGTCGAAATCGCGTCCTGCTTGCAGAGCGGACAGCAGCTGCTCTGTCTCTCCAGCCACGGCTCAATGCAGTGGACGTGGTAAAAGTGCTGGCAAGGAAGCACCTGATAGACAACAGCAAACAGCAAAAAACATAGGGAGGTAAATCAGTAATGCCATACTTTGTATCATGCAAAAGATCGCAATGGTCTCACCTTCACGTTGACACCTGACAAGAAATCATCGAGACAGATCGAGCACGCCTCCTCCTCGCCACAGTCTGCAACAGTAGAGGTGCTATCCACGGTTCCGATATGAGCCAGCGGGTAGTCGTCGTCTTCCTCGTCGCCACTCGCATCTAACGGGATATGATCAAGGACGTTCTGCGTTTCCAAGAGCTGCTGCAGCAGACTGCGCTGTAGGTTGCGTCGGTACGTGACGACGGGCAGCTTCCTGGACGCGCGTGTGCGGCGTCTCTTGCCGATAAACTGAAAGATCGCGGACGACATGAGGCTCAGCCCACTTGAGAATGTAAAGAGAATGAAGGATGGAAATTAGAGCCAGGATCTACCTTGGATCAAGCAGCAAACAATCAACAGCAGACTACCAACCTGGAGAACACGCAGACCACCGACACGAGGAACACGTACGCAACGATGCGCTTGAGCAGACTGTTGCTCGTCTTCGATGATGGCACTGTCATAGCAATGATCGTTAGATAGGAGTCGTGTATAACCAAGTAAGATTGTAATACGTACGTTCACCGTAGTTGCTGAGCGTCAGCTTCACGGGGCTCCACGGGAGGGCTCGCTGCATCGACCGTAGGATCTTTTCGCCCGCCGCGTAGGACACAAAGACCGACGGGATGTGGATGTTGGACGCGTGCTGGTCCTTCTGCATGATGATGTGGAATGGCGGTCTGGCAATATAGCAAAACAAGAGAGAGAGTCCTTGTTAGACGCTGGATCACAAATAATCGCCAAGAACGGTAGCGACGACAAACGCACTCGAGTCGCAGCTCGTTGTCCATGACGATCACCGCTGTCGCGTTCGCGCGCTGCGCGTTCCACACTTTCTGCACGAAGTTGCACTCGCCGCGCACCACGAGCGCGATCTTGTCGGTTAGATCCATGTGGCTCAGCGACTCGCACGCGTGGAAAGGCGCCACTACGATCCCAAACGAACACACGGAGTTGAGCGAGTTAATGCATGGGTCGCAAGATAGACTCGCATGTCTTCATGGACGCACCTATGACGATATCGTAGTTGGCGATCGTGCCTTCTTCCAAGACCGTTCGGTTCGTAAACTCTCCGGGGCTGTAACAGAATAACAAGGTAGTCAGTTTAATCGCACGCGTCTCCCAAGCGCGATAACAGCAACAGCAGCGCCACAGTGTTGGATCAGTACGTACACATGCGTGAGGACATCGCAGGACGGACTGTAGACGAAAGATATTTACACACACAATCAGCAGCAACACACTCAATCAGTCAGCTGGTCGAAAATGGGATCTTGTGTAGGCGGCAGCGAGTCGCTTCACCCAGCGGTTGATATGCACCAAGTCACGCACACACACACACACACAGACGGGATAAAGACAGAGTGGGCGACAACACGACGCACCTTTCGATGACGAGCGCTTGCGAGAAGCCGCACGCGAGCGCGAACACGCAGAAGGCGGCGAGAGCGAGGCTTCCGCCGCGGCGCGTGGACGAGCGCGCAGCCATCTTCCTTTTGTTTGTCTTTGTGAATGTGTCGCCGTCCGACTTTGTCTGAACTTGACTGTTATCATGACGTTCCACAGAACTCTCCATGATGCAATCCAAAAACTTATGTTGCTGGTGCGGAAGATCAAGCACGTAATGTTGCTGACGAGCGCCGTCGTCGCAACTTCAACAAAAAAAGGCCACCAGACTTTTGGCTAAATTACATCAACTAGACACATAACATCCATTAATTAACAATAGGAGAGGATGACACCGAAACTCCGCTTTTGTCACACATTTTTCTTCAAGATGTGACAAAAGTGTCAATGAGCTGTGCGAGCATGAGCATCGCGATGAGGTCCTGGCCCGGATGCACCTGCAGGTGCACGCGCTGCCGCGTCTTGCGCGCGTAGTTGCCCAAAAAGAACGTGAAGCCGGACTCGTGGCGCGCCGTGATCTTGTAGGACACCAGCGTGCTGCTGTGCGAGTGCTGGTGCGGCGTGGGCGACAGGTGCGCGGCGGTGGTGGGCTGCGGCTCGACGAAGATCGTTCCAAGGCTCGCGAACGCGCCGCAGGACGGGATCACTTGGATCTCGATCACCTTAGTCTTTCGGTCGCCCACCGCCGTGATGCACGGGATGAGCTGGAAGTACTGGTTGTGCTGGTGCACGCGGCACGCCGGGAACGCTCGCCGCACCGTGTACCGCTGGTAACGCGCGCGGTCCAACAGCGAGCCCAGCCGCGCGTTAGTGCTACCGCCGGTGGTCGTCTCGGGGTCGTCCAAGTCGCTCTCTTCGACCATCTCCGCCAGGTCGTTGTTGAACGTGTCCGAGAGGTGCCACATCTTGTGCCGCCGCTTGAAGTTGAAGTAGACGTGGTCTCCGGGCCCCGTGACCTCCCGCAGGCGGTGCGGGAACGTCATGGACGTGATCTTGAGCAGCATCTCGTGGTCGTATATCAGCAGCGGCTGCCGGATCGTCTCGGTGCACAAGTAGCGCGACGCGATGAAGAGCTTGGAGAACACGAGGTCCGCGTATTCAAAGTCGTTCTGGTGCCTCAGCTTCGAGATCCGCTTGGTCTCTTCGTCCATGAGTGCGTGGAGCTGCTGGGAGCGCTTCTTCGTCGCGCGGATCCGCTCTGCTAGCGCGATCAGCACCATCTTCTCGGCGAACGAAAGCGACAGCGACCGGTGGAAGAACACGCTCTCCAGCACTTCCGGGATCATCACCAGTTGGCGAAACGTGTGCAGCAAGTCCTGCTCCGTCTGCATGAACATGCGGCGGAACCGCAGAAACCTGCAAGTGTAACCAAGTAAATTAGATATATCAATTGGTTAGCCTGGTACTAACCAACGGCTGCTATGTAACATCGCACGTCAACACAGCATCACATCATACCAAAACTTCCTGACGTCGACGACAAAGTGCGACTCAAGCTGCGCGGGGTACGTGGCCTTGAGCTCCGCCATCATCCGATTAAACTCGCCGCGCGTGAGTGACACGTACTTGCAGAACGCGTCCTCTTGCTGCAGCTTGAAGATGTAGCGCGTGTCCTGTGTCTGCTTGCGGCTCAGCGTCGGAGAAGAAGACGACGACGACAGTCTCTCGCTGTGACGGTCCATCGCGACGCCGTGCTTGACGAGTGTGACGCCGATCTGGTCGAGCGCCTCGCTCTGCTGCGGCACGGGCACCGCCATGGGTGTGTACGCGGGCGGGTACGGCGGCACGTAGAACTCGATCACGCCGCTGAAGCAGCTCTCGGAGCGCATGTTGCTCTTGTTCTTGTTCTCGGTGACTTCTCTTTGCGGCTCGCGAATCGCACACTGGTAAGTCTGTTCTCATGGGCCTATCCGCTTGGCTTGTGCTCCCATCGTGGTGAGGTGAGGTGGTCGTGCAGCTCTCTTCTAAGTCTTGATTGTCATGGGAGGGCTGCCCAGGAGTTGTGCAGCAGCAATAGCTACACAACCATGGCGAGCTCTCCGTTTTCTTCTCTCTTCAAGCTTCAAATCGGAAAAAGTAGAGCAGTACTGGTTCATGTAAGTTTAGACTTGTGGTCAATATTGAGAAAGCGGTGAATATACTGAATTTAAACGGGAGAATTCAATGTGAATTTTAATGAGGTGTTGCTTTCTCTTCAAGGGGAGTTGTACCGTATACTTTCGTGTAAGTGTAATTAAATGGTCTGCATTATGGAAATGGGTGAATATGCTGAAATGAACGGGACAATTTAACCTGAGTTTTAATGATCTGATTCTCGCAGAGAGAAAAAGAAGGTGCACAAAAGAAGACGCGAACGATACGTACCTTTCACTTCTGGAGCTTTGTCGTCACCCGTTCATTCTCGGCTTTCCTTCCATATTCACACTCGCATTAGGCTCAATGGCGAATGGCGAGCACCATCGAATGTGTGGGCATTGTGCCTAAGCAGCTAACTGCAGTGTCGTTGCGTTGCTGCCGTTTGAGCTCAACTCCGACGTTCGATGCATGATCATCTCAGCTCAAACACCCTCCTGAGCCAGGTTCCGACGTAAAAGTATCTTTCTTTGCAATATGATAGTTGGTTCACTTCTAAATTCATCGTGTGCCTGTGTCGTGGCTCGGTCTCGTTTGAGCGCCATGAGAAGACGTCCAATTGATTGTCAAGCAAACGTGTTCTTGACTGATCCCCCAGACTGCAGCTCTCCACCTTGTCTCCCACGGGTGGACAATATCGTTTGGGGTTGTCTCTCAAGCAGCGCTCCGTCGTATACGCATGCGGTCCTCTTGAGGAAGAAAATCAGGATGCCACCACGAGCAGCTCCGCTATATGTACGTGAGGAGTTCTGCCGTGCGAGTATGATATGTAATGGCACTAGCGACAGGCAATCCTCATCGACTGTCGCCCCCGACTCTCCGCCTGAGCGTTCGCAGATTGTCCAAAGCGAATGTGAATCACACTCGCCGCCTCCTTCAGATAGAGTTCTCCGCAAAGGCGATATGGATATATCCGCCTGTTTGTTTCATCAAGAAGAAATCTGAGCAAGTGGGTCTCTCCAGCTTGCTGCTCTCTGAAGAATAAATAGTGAGTGACCCGTCGCAATAATTATGGACGCAGAGGAGAAGACTGCGCATGAGGTAGGTCGGCGGTCACGATCTGCTACGTATGACCACACACACACAATGGTAGATAGGTGTCTATCTTTTCACTCCCCGTCGATCTCTCCTCATCAACACGCAGGTGCGGCGCCTCAAGTCGAGCGTGCAGGATCTGCAGAATGCGCTGCGGCTCGCGAGCCGCATGGACCCACCTGTGCGGCCGTCGAGGGATTCGCTCGCGTCGCTTGCTGAGCCGAGCGCGAACCCCTACAGCCATATCCTCGCGAACAACGACAGAGGCGTGCTCCACGGCATTGAGGTACGCGTCACTCAGCCACCCACTGTTCCATCATAAGGAAGGAGGCATATCTACTGTTAACTTCACTTTGAACCATAGCGACTTCAAGACATTGGCGTCGCGGTGGTCGGACTGAACGGCATCGGAGCGCTCACGGCGGAGGCCTTCGCCAGATAGTAAGCTCTCGCAGCACTCCATGCTAACTGAAGGGTGTGCTGCCTGTCACTTAGCAGCGCCAACCTGTCTGCTTTGTTGTGTGCCTGACTATAGTGGCGTCAAGAGCCTGCTGCTGCTGGACAACGCGGAGATCACGCTCTCAGACCTGAGCTACATGCAGTTCCAGGCGCAGGACATCGGCCGCCGCAAGGACGAGCGGCTCGCGCACACGCTCCGGAAGCTCAACCCAGACGTCAACGTGCACGCCGCGCGGGTTGCACTGGGGGCCAAAAGCAGCCACGACATCATTCGCATTCTGAGGACCGCGGCGACGCGGGACAGGCGCTGGACGACTGCTACCATGGGCGGCAGCGAAGGCGTAGACGATGAGAGCGAGAGCGACGACCTGGATGAGCGGGATGAAGAGGAAGAAGACGCGGACGCGAGTGACGACGGTACTAGTCAAGAAGGCGCAGACGCTGATGGTGATGGTGGTACGTCCGTAGACCGACATGATGGCACAACAGCAAAAGCCCTGGGCGAGCCCAACCGCCTGCTCCACGTGGTGTTTCTCTGCGTGCAAAGCGGCGAGCTGGCGAGCGCGCTGAACGAGTTCTGCTGCGAGCTCGGGGTGCTCTTTGTGTTTGTGTTTGTCGGTAGCAATGGCATCTCCGGTGAGATCCTGTCGGTGGCGCCCGGGCGGTCGTCGTGTCTACAGTGCTTTGAGAAGCGGAAGATCTTCAAAGCTGCGCCTTCTGCAGCAGCTCAAGGGGGACCAGGCGAAGATGGTCACGTTGGCTCTGAAGACCAACAACAGCAGCAGACGCGCTCGCAGCCAAACAGACTTCGCCCCTGTCTGCCGTCGACAGAGTGCATCCTGTCGGGGATCGGCATGCAGAACGCGGTCATGCAGCTGCTGGGCCTTGGCTCATTCTGCTCCCGCGTCGAGTACGACGGGCTCCTGGAAGAGATGGACCGCAGCGGGTTCCTGGCCCCCGTCCACCAATGTCCGAGCGCATTCTGTCGCCTCCAGCAACGGGCTCATTCCAGTAAGTAAGTATGTAAGAAATACCAGAGCACCACCATCAGTTCCAAGATAACAAGCGCAGCCTCGCAATCAAAGGTGCAAAGAGATGGAATAGATTTTTTAGTTTTTGCCACAGGAGCTACAATTCTCCGAGAGCGAGCCCACTCCAGCGCCAGGCTCCCCACGCGGCGAGCCCACCAAGATCACTCTGCCATCTCCAGCGCTTCCTTTAGGCGTGGCAGTAGGGCCAGAACCCGAGCCATTAGTATTGCCTTGCTGGTTCATGCCGCGCGCCAAGGTCGCCGCGTGGATGCTCAGCAGCAACTGGCTCACGACGTCGCCCACTTTCTGCGCCTCCCACTTGAACGCGCATGAGTTCATCTTCGCAGACGTGCGCGCAAAGAGTAGCCCGTGCTCCTTGCAGAACACCTGCACTTTGTCTTCCTGGACGAACGAGCTCGGTCGCGAAGGGCGGTGCCTCGAGTTCGCCGACTGCAGCTCCGGAAGCTGGTCCGCCTTGTTCTCCACGACCGTGATACACTTGAGCGAGTCCTCGGCGGTCTCTTGGAGCGTCTTGAGCCACTCGCCCAGCTTCTCAAAGCTGTCGGGGTCCGCCACGTCGTACACCAGCAGAGCGCCGTCAGCGCGACGGTAGTGCGAGCGCGTGATCGCTCGGTAGCGTTCCTGGCCGGCAGTGTCCCAGATGCGAGCCTTGATCGTCTAAGGGTCAGAAGAGAGAGCACATGATATCAGCAGTTAGCTCTATAGGAAAATTGATTTGAAGAATGTTCAAGGCTGACTGCTCACATTTGGGTTCGAGATGTCAGGATCCGGGATCTCGATCGAGCCAAACTCGGGCTCCAGAGTTGTCGGTCGGCGTTCCTACAAGAAAATCACAGAGCCAACTTTGTGAGTCTTCGATATATCTCGCTAGGGTGATAACAGGGTCTCATTGGGTCACACTCACCGCATAGGCGCCGTCGCCACTCACGCCAACCGCCAGGATGCTGCTCTTCCCGACGCCGGTCGTGCCCAAGAGGATGATCTTGTAGAGCGGCTGTCCTTGGAGCGACCCTCTTGGGGACGCTGGTGCACCTACAGCATTCGAACTGAACTGGTTCTTGGACGGTGTCGACGCCGACGCACCTCCAGCAGCATACGCTGGTGAGGGGGCCCCAGACGCCCCCGGGTTCCACGAGATCGCAGCGAGCGACTCGGGGTCGAGCACGAGCGAGTCCCGCAACTCGTGCGGCGTCACGACACCGGCCTCGACGTCCACGAAGCGCAGCGTCACGGGGCGAGGCACGGCCTGCAGGCTCTGGATCACGTTCTCGCACGGCACGTCGACCAAGTGCACGTCGTTGATGTGGGTGAGGTACAGCCCGGGGCGAAGCACGCTGTTTGAGTTAAGTAAACGCAATGTGTTAGTCAGCTAGGTCATGGAGTAAGATCACAAGATACTTTGAAGCTCGAAAAGACTCACAGGTGTTCCTGCCTCGGCTTCAAGGACGCATTGTAGTGCTGCGCTGGCCCGTTACCATCCGGTCCCTGTCTCAAAACCAATTTGTGGCGGGGTTAGAAATTGGTTCTTCTACCTTTCAGACAATGTGTGAGTTGGCAAGATAGAGTAAGGCAGTTTAGCTACCTTAGTGAGCTCCAGCAAGCGGATCGTGTAGATGCCGTTGCCTGTGTCGGGAAACTGCGCCGGGTGGAAGCGGAGACCGAACTTGTCGCTCTGGAACTGCACGCGGAACGCGATCTTCCACGGGAGAACTAGAGCCAAGGCCCACATTAGAATCTACAACCTCCACCAACTAACTAGAGATGGCTATGAGAGAGGTGGCGTACACTGCGAGTCGTCGTCCGTTGCCATGGATGGCACCAGCGCCATGAGCGCAGCCATGTCGGCGCCAGTCAGCGAGCTTCGAGGACTCGCCGCCATCGTGTCGCGAACGAATCAGTCAGCCAGCGTGTCTAGAGGCAGGCTTGTGCTGGTATTTGGCGTGCGATCGGTCTGGTTTGCTGCTGCTTGTAGGCCTTTTTACCGTGCTATCTGTCAGGCGCCAACGAGTCCGTTTGTTTGCCTTTGTGGGTTTGCGTCGAACGCCTCGGGGCGAAGTTTCTGGTCTTTTCTTGCCGTTTCGCCGTCGCGACGCAACGCCAAAACGCGACGGGAGACTCTCCAGTGCGAATGAAGAGTGAAGGTGCCGGAGCTATCTATCTCCTCCATTCTTGTATTTGCAACCAAAGCAAGGGAGAGCGTTCAGCAGTTCGAAGTATATAGAGAAGAATGGCGGAGGAAACCAATGTCCAGGCGTACATGGAGGGCTTGTCCAGGCTCGACCGCGTCATCGACGACTCGGGCTACGCGTTCACCGCGCTGGACGTCGTGGTAAGAAGTGAACTCAGGCGGTGGCTGCTCTTGTGCGTCGAGTTTAACCTACTGCGTGTGCCATACTAATGCCTCGCCTACAGGGCAAAGAGCTCGTGGGCCTCGAGCCGATCAAAAACTACCCGCACCTCCTGTTTGTGAACTTGGCGCAGAACCAGATCGCCGACGTCTCGCCGCTGGCTGAGCTGCAGTACTTGGTGTGCGCGAATCTGGCGGAGAACGCGATCGCAGCGCCATTCGCACTCCCGCAGGCGTATCTCCAGGTACCTTATACCATTCACTCGCTGGCCATGCTCGATAAGCCGAAGATTTGTAGCCGTTGTTTGATATCTGTCGATCTCACTCTTGAAAATTGCAGGCGGTGGACGTATCACAGAACCAGATCTCTACCCTGCAGGGCTTCCAGAGCAGCAGCCTCAGCTCCTTGAAAATTAGCGGTAACCTGCACGATAAACTCTCTCCTGACCCAAGCCGAAGTGTCCCTTACAGTCTTTTGGCTCTGGCTAAACCTGGTCGCTTCTCGTTTGTCCAGGTAACCTACTGGAAAACCTCACTGGACTCAGCGGACTCACGCCGCTCGTCATCCTCGAGGCGTCACGCAACAACCTCGAGGACCTGAGCAGTCTGAGCGGCGAGACCTCGAAGCTCGAGCACCTGGAGCTGGTACCAAAGTCACTTGCTTGGTAGTACTTGCTTGACTTGGATCGTGATACTCGGAGCTCTCATACGTGTTGACCAATTTCTTGTAGCAAGAAAACAAGATCTCGAGCCTGGACGGCATCGAGAGTCTGTCGGCACTCAATTCATTAGCGCTCCAGCAAAACAATGTGAGTATCCTCTACACCAAACACTGGACAAAACCAGTTTCTCACCTGGTTATCCCCTCGCCCCTCTATCTCCACCACTGACAGCTCGAGACACTGGAGGCGCTGGAGAAGCTCTCGCTGCTGAGCAACCTGAGCGAACTGGAGCTCTCGGGAAACCCGGTGGTGGACACAGAAAACTACCGCCTGCTGCTGATCCTGCAGCTGCCGACACTCAAGAAGCTCGACAGCGTCGTCATCACAGAGGACGAGCGGCTCGCGGCTGCGGGCTTGAAACAGCAGCGCGAAGAGGCCGAGGCCGCAGAAGCAGCGGCGATGGAGGACGACGCGTAGGTATGACGACATGGCGATGATGATAGAAAAAAGGGGAAAATGCTATATGAGATATGAGAAGATATAGAAAAGCTACATTTTTCGGGACCTGCTCACCCTAAAAAAAAGACTACTAAACTTCAGTTCCACACCTGCGGGCTGACTGGTGCTAGTGCTGCTGCCTGCCTGCCTCGTGGTGCTTACTGTTCCTGCTGTTCCTTTGGATTGAGCTTGATCATGTCGTCGATTCGTAAAATGGTGATCGCCGCTTCCGTCGCGAAACGCAGACTCTTGACCTTGCTGATCGCCGGCTCGACCACACCGGCCGCCAGGTTGTCGCGCACCGTGCCTTCCAACAAGTCCAGGCCCGAGAAGCGCAGCTCGCGCTTCGTCGCGTCGCTCTGCGATGTGTTGTGGAACGCGCGGAGGCGCGCGACGAGCTCGGACGCGTCCTTCGCGGCGTTCACCGCCAGCGTCTTTGGGATCACGAGCAGCGCGTCGGCGAACTCCGCGATCGCGAGCTGCTCGCGCGAGCCGAGCGTTGTGGCAAAGTTCTCCAAGTAGATCGATAGCGCGGCCTCGACCGCACCGCCGCCGGCGACAAGCTGGTTGCTCTCGAGCATGCGCTTCACGACCATGAGCGAGTCGTGGATCGAGCGGTCCATCTCGTCGAGCATGTTCTCGTTCGCGCCACGCAGCACCACCGTGGTGGAGCGGCGGGTCTTACATCCGCGGATGAAGATCAGCTCGCCGTCACCCACGCGCTCTTCCGCGACTTCGTCGGCTTCGCCCAAAGTGGCTGGGTCGAACGTCTCTTCGCCCTCAAGGTCCGCGAGCGTGAGCACGACCTGGCCACCCGTGGCCTTCGCGATGCGGCGCAAGTCTTCCTTCTTGCATCGACGCACGCCCATGCAGCCCGACTCGACAAAGTACTTCAAGCACAAGTCGTCGATGCCCTTCGTAGTCAGGATCACATTCGCGCCGGCGTCAATGATCTTCTGGATCTTCTCCTTCGTGATGTCGATCTCGCGCTGACGGATGTGCTCGAGCTCCTTCGGGTCATTCACGATCACCGACACGCCCATCTGCATGCGGTGGCGCTGCAGGTCAAAGTCCAGCAGCGCGATCTTGGCGTTCTTGATGTAGTTTGGCATTTGCTGCGACGCCTTCGTGCAGTTGAGTGCAAAGCCGTCCACGAGCATGGTCT
The DNA here is from genome assembly GCA_023334195.1 of Globisporangium emineosum. NCBI lineage: Eukaryota > Oomycota > Peronosporomycetes > Pythiales > Pythiaceae > Globisporangium > Globisporangium emineosum. The sequence continues at coordinate 11,612 of JAASGK010000656.1, forward strand.
CCAACGCGCTCTTGCCGTGGGACTTGAGGACGTTGATCGAGCTCACTGGGTAGCGCGCCTTCGACTTGCCCTTCGCGCCTTCTTCCACGACCTTGACGGACGTCACGGCGTCAACCACCAGCTTCGCGAAGAACTCGCTCTCTGGACCAATGATCTTCGACGACATGCTCGTCTTCGCCGCGTTGATCAGGCTCTCGCGGCCGATCGAGTCGACTGGCACGCTCAGGTTCTCCTTGATGTACTTGACGGCCTCACGCATCGCGAGACGGTACCCGGCGATGATCGACGTCGGGTGGATCTTGTTCTTCACCAGCTCGTTCGCTCTCTATTATCATGCCAATAGCAACACAGTATGATACATCCGCATGCTGGTTAGCCTCGTGTCGTGTGAAGAGTCAAATAAATAGTACCAGCAAGATCTTTGAGATCTTTTGGTTCGTTCACGCACCTTCAAGAGTTCGGCGGCGATGATGACGACCGACGTGGTGCCGTCGCCGACCTCCTGGTCCTGCAGACCCGCGAGCTCCACGAGTACCTTGCCCGCCGGGTGCTCCACCTCGAGCTGCTTCAAGATCGTGGCGCCGTCGTTCGTGATGGTGACGTCGCCGATGTCGTCGACGAGCATCTTGTCGAGCCCGACGGGGCCGAGCGAGCTCTTGACGATGTTGGCGATGGCCACCGCGGCCGTCACGTTCTGCTCGCGGATGTCCTTGCCCGACGTGCGCGTCCCGTCGACTACCAGATCCGCCATGTTGTTGCTGCTGCTGCTGTTCCTGTGAAATGCTCCTTCCTGCTGGATGGATCGACCTGCGCTTGGCTCGGCTTGCTTTGCTTGCAAAGGGGCGACTTTGGCTTTTTGGCTCGGGGGCTGATTGTGTGGTGTAAAGCTTCCTCGGATCTCGAATCGAGCAATCTTTTCTCTTTTCAGCCAATCAGACGCGTGAAATTTGTATTTCAGCCAATTATAAAGACCAAATGATGGATATTAACCAATGAGCGTGTAAAGTCCTTGGAAAGAGGTTGCACACCTGTGATTACGGACCTGCAGGCTATCCTTGAGATGGAAAGACTGCACTCGGTCAGGCCCTTTTCATCAGATGCTTAAAACGGTTATAGCCATTCAAACGAGGTTGTATATATCAAGTTATGACTACAAACCCGTTAAAATTCCCTCGTTTTACTGGCATGCAACCAAGGCGGTAGAGAGTGATGGTCGTGGTTTGAATTCGAGTGCGCGCCATGCCATCTCGTGCTCTTCCAACAGAAGCGCGACACAAGCCACCGCCAGTATTGTACAAGCAAGAGCGATGGTCGTAACCGTGGCTGAGGCGATCGACGCGTTCGCGGATGGCGACGTGTTGCCGCTGCGTAGACTGCTGGAGCTGCGCCAGCTGCAGATGCGCAAGGGCAACACCAAGAAGAAGAACAGCGACACCAGCGCGGCGCCGCAGGACGACAACGACCTCGAGGAGCAGGTGCGCGAGCTGCCCGCAGAGACGCTCGACAAGCTCTATCCGGAGGCGATCAAGATCACCAGCACAGTGGACACTGAAGACGAGCACCTCGATACGCTCGATGCGATCGCGCAGTTCGCCACGATTCTCGTGGACACGAAAGATGCCGCGATTAGTCCCGCGCGGGTGTTCGCGATCGCGCAGAACCTGCACGGTCAGTTGTTACGTTTGCGAGGAGACCCGGACAAAGTGTTGCGTGTGCAGGACTCGATCGCGATGCTCTGTGAAAGCTGCTGGAAGAAGAACTTCCACGACATGGCGCACAGTCTCGTGACTCAGCTGCTGCCGTACCTGATCGTTCGCTCGTACGAGTGTCCTGCCTCCGGCTCGTTCAACTCGAGAAAGCACCCCGTGAGACGGCTCTTCGCGATCAAAGATGCGCTGGAGCTGCTTGATTTCGAGGACGAAAGCAGTGGGTAAGTCGTTGTGATTGTTTATTTCGTTGGGGGTAGGATATGCGGTGAATGCACATATTCCAACACTCATCAACTTGTCCGTTTTATCTTGCCATGTCAACTCTGCAGGCTTTTGCGTGACATCCTGCTGCGCTGCTACATTCAGCCGAACCTGTTCCGATCCCCAGATGCGATTCCGTTCTTGAGCTTCCTGTTTGAGCTTCACTTACCGTTTGTGAGTGACATCAACCAGACGATCCGCAACCAGATCCCAAACCAGCGACGCTCGATTTTGAAAAAATACGGCAGCATCTACTTCAAGGTGAGAAGCGCATGTCCTCTGTCTATCAGCCCTCGTATATCTCGGTTTAACGCTAATTTCACCTTTGTTCCAACTAGGCTTGGGTTGGAAGCACAGGTGGAGCGAGAGAGAAAATTGAAGAAGATTGCATCCAGCGATACATCCATGATGCAGTGCATGCCAGCAGCATTTCACTCTTCACGGCCACACGAAGCGTTCTGCAGATCTTCTTTGAGAACAAGCGTCACACTGGCGTTGATGAGATGCTGTTCCGAATTTGCAGTCCTATCCTGTGGCGAGGCGTGAAAGCTGCGAATGACTCTGTGCGTCGCCAAGCTGCGGTCCTGCTCTTTGACAACTTTCCATTGCGAGACCCACAGTTCAACAACGAGCAGATGGACCTGACTTTACAGAAGCAATTCGACGCGTTTGAAGAGTTGCTTGGAGATTCGCATCCAGCAGTGCGTATTGCAGCGATTCAAGGCGTTTCCAAGGTGTTGTCGGTGTACTGGGAGTTGCTGCCAGCAGAAACGATCCGGTGCTTTATCTCGAAGCTGATTGTCGACCTCGTGAACGATGCATCGTCAAGCAGTGTTCGCGCTGCTGTCTTTGAAGGCGTGCAGTTTATCTTGGACAACCATAACTCGCACTCGATTCTGAAGCCACTTCTTCCAATGGTACGTACCTGCGATGCTGACTTCAGTATCAAAAACGACTTGATCACTAACAATACTTGCTTGTATAAACGTAGCTTGCGCCGTTGATGAATGACCGCAACGAGCGTGTTCGCGCCGAATTTGCCGCGCTTCTGGTGCGCATCAAAAGCATCCGGAACCTGCATTTCTACGACGTTGTGCCGGTGGACGGCCTGCTCGAGCGCCTGGTGCTCGACAAAGAGTGCCCGATTGTTCGGAAGCAGCTTGTGTCGCTATTCCTGAACTCATATTTCCCACAAAGTGTGGGCGGATCGTCCCAGGTTGCACGCTGCCTCGCACTGGTGAAAAAGAACCCAGAGGCAGCGATGGTTTTCTACGGGAGTGTCGCCGAGCATGCGTCGGTCGGATCAGTATGCAAGCTCTCTGCACTGCTCTTGCGTTGCTCTCTGAACTTTATTTCGCGAAGATTGAAGGATCCTGAAGAAAAAGAGGACGAGGACGACGATGAGGACGACGAAGAGGGGTTCAGCGTCGTCGGGCAGATCGTTGTTTTGGAGGTGATCAGTAGTTTGCTCAGCAGTGTGCACGAGAAAGTGATGACCGATCCGCGATACGCCGAGTGCAAATCTTTTGTTGCAGAGCAGCTGCCTGTGCAGTCGATTGAGGCTTTGCTGCTGGCGTACAGCGAAGACCGTCCATTTGACCAAGAGGCTCTGAGCTCCGTGTGGAAAATCGTGGGCTACTTGGGCGAACTAAGTGAAGGCTCTCTGCTGGAGCGATTGGTCGAGAATCTGATGACCATGGATGAAAGCTCGAGCAAGAGATTGCTGGAGTCAATGATCAACTGTCTCTCCAAGTGGGATCAGCTCCCGTTCCTGGTGTCCAAGCTCGTCCGCTTCCTGCATCAATGGAAGGAAAACGCGTACATCGTAAAGAACGACGAGAAGAAGAAGAAGAATGAGATGACGTCAGCATTCAAGCTGAACCCGATCGTTGTGCTTGGCGCTGCGGAGTACATCGTCCAGTCCCCTGTCGTGTGTTGTCCAAAGCAGCTAATGGACCAACTTTTCATGGCGCTGCAGAGATGTGTGGCTCCAGTTCTTGAGATGGACGCGGCGCAGTTTCTCGAGCTCTACAAGGCAAACTCGTTCCGCGTCATGCGGTTGCTGGAAGTGTTTTCCAAGTTCACGTTGATGGCAGAGAGCGCGAACGTGTCGGAAAAGGCATCGGTGTTGATGGAGAAGTCTGCAAAGAGCTTCAAAGGCAAGGAAGAGTTGAAGGCGCTTCAGCCGTCTGCATTTTTCACGCCACCCGAGGCGCTTGCGGCATTGTCGCAGTGGGTGACGCGGTTGCTACTGGAGCTCCGCAACATTGTGCACGATGAGAACATGGTGAACCTCTCAACGAAGCGTCGTCGTGGAAAGAAAAATGGAGGCAAAGATGACGACGATGACGAGCTTTCCTCGTACCAGCAACTGCTCTGTCGCTGGCGAAACCTGTTCTCGCTCATTTCTCTATTGAATGCTGAATGTGTGGGGTTTGCGTTCGAGAATGAAAACGTCGCTGAAGATGGAGCAGCTGCCGAATTCGTGGAGGGCTGCGTGGACGACCTTGTCGAAGCGCTGGATGACGCGAAGCACTTTGAGCGCGTCGTGTTCTACCAGTCTTGCCAGCTACTGTTCCTGCTGAATGGGATCAAGGCCAAGAGGGAGAAGAAGTCCAAACCAAAGAAACAGCAGCAACAACAGGCTCGCATCCTGCCATCCCTCGCCCGCTGGACGTCGAAGCTCCAGGCGTCACTGGAGAAAGTGCACTCTAAGAACAAGGGCAAGGCAGAGGATCTTTGGGCCGTGATCAGTCCGTCCATTGAAGTGGCGCTGGACCAGCAACCAGTGGCGTAAACGCGTAAACAGGGATGCATGCCGACGAACAGCACCAAGATCATCATCTTTATCATCATCATCGACTCGGTAAACTGCGACACTATTTTATACACTGCTTTGTGCAATGGAAACTTGGTTTGTCGTTCGTGTGATTTATTGTGGTTAGCTGGATTCCTCCTGGTGCAATGCTTCGATCGCAACAGCAATGTGGAGCTTTCTCTCTCTCTCATTTGGTGATACTAATTTACTTGATTTCTTGTTGATAGATACTTGAATAAATATGGACACGCGCTCTCTTCTTTATTGAGCGACGTCGCTGTCTCGCTTCTTTCGAAAGATCTTGTTGATCGTGCGACTGATGAGCTCGCGTCTGCTGCTGCTGGTGGCTCTCGGACGACTCTCCGGCAGCTCCGCCTGGAGCACCTCCAGCTCCTTTGGCGCTTTCACCGTTGGGTGGATGGTCGACACCAGCGGCGTGATGATTGCGCGCGAAGATGATGGCTTCTTTGTCGATAGCGCGGGAGAAGATGACTCGGGCTGTAATGGCACGATCGTTGGTGTCACTTGGTAGGTTGAAATCTGATTTGTCTTTGGCATTTGCGAGATGACTGCAACGCTCTCCACTGGAGGGGTTTCTTCGTGATCGCGCTGGTTGTCGCTGTCAATGCTGCTGCTGTCAGCAAGAACAGACACGCTCTCGCAGTCGATACCCGCGAGTGCGCTGTGCTGCAAGATCGTCGCCACGGACGGTCGCTTCGCTGAATCAATAACAAAGAACTGCGCCAGCAGATCGGCGAGCGCCGGGTTGCTTTGCGTGTCGACGTCTAGCTTCTCCAGCAGGTACGCGATCCCAAAGTCCTCAAGCAGACGGAAGTGGTCGTCTCGGCGCAGCGGTTCGCGGAATGGGTATCGCCCCGCGACCATTGAGAAGAGCATCACGCCGAGCGACCAGACGTCCGCCGCGATTGGATTGTACCACGCGCTGCTGTCATCGCATGTAGCCAAGGCTTCCGGCGCCATGTAGTGCATTTTGCCCACGGGCGACGCCTTCATCGTCACGGCGGACGTCGCCAAGCCAAAGTCGCAGACCTGGCAGCAATCGCGCTCGTCCACGAGCACGTTCTCGAGCGATACATCGCGGTGCGCGATGCCGTTCGCGTGCAGGAACTCCATCGCGAGCAGCACCTGCTTGAAGTAGCGCAGCAAGTGCGTCGTCGAAAGCGCGGCGCGGTTCGTGTTGACGACGCCGAGCAGCTCGCCGCGCGCGCAGTACGCCAGCACGAGCTGCACGACCTGCTGCTCCATGAAGCAGTCCTTCATGGGCAGCACGAACGGGTGGCCGCCCAGCGCCTGTACCTTCAGGTTGGTCGAGAGCTCTGCAAACACGTCCTCCTGCACCGCGCGGTTCGTGTCCTTGGCGCACTTTCGCCCGGCGAACCTCAGCTCCATGCGCTTGACAGCCACGATCTCGCCCGACGCGCGGTGGCGGCAGCGGTCCACGCGCCCGTAGAGTGCCGCTGCGATGGTCGACAGCACTTCGTACTGCTGCATGGCGCTGATTCTGTTCTCTGTGTGTTCTGGAAGCCAGAGCGCTTTTTGTATCACTTCTGTTCTCTGGAGCGCGAATGATCTAATGAGCTCCTCGGAGACATGAGCTGCTTCCTTCGCAGCAGCTCAGCTTCAACCTCATTTAAAATGACCCTCCGTCCAGAAAAAAAGGAAGGTGGAAGCTTCTTTGCAGAAAAAGACTGCGAAAAAAGTGAAACCGATGAAGGAATGCACAAGTGGATCAGTGAGGCATGGTGTACAGAATGCTATACACACTGCGGGTAGGGCAATTGGTTCAAAACCTCTATTTTTATATACTTCCACTTTATGCACATATATAACATATGAAAGGGTATTAGTTTTGAATGATCCACTGCTGGTGATTAAAACGCAGTGAGTCGAATGAAGATCATGTTATATATGTGATAGTAAAACCTGATCACATGTTGCTCACGAGCTTGAAGATATCGTATCTTACAAGTGTTTGTTCGACCCAAAAAGTGTTTTTCTCGAGCACGGTCATCATTTTCCAGTCGATTGAGAGACCTGAAGTCGGGACCACTCTTGATAATCCCATCACTACAAGCATACACTATCCAATACCGGCCTTGTTCACGGCCCTCAATCCCCTTGGCCAGTTTTTTGCTCAGAGCACAAAACTGATGTACAGATAGGCTTCAATGCGTACAATGTTAGCCAACTCGATGAGAATAACTTGATTTGGTTTTGGGCCCTTGTGAGTTTTCTCCACGTGTTTATCTGTTGGTGTTGCACAGTGTTATTATGAATCGAGTCTTGTTTTTTAAGGTAAGGTAGTGTGTAAAATGGCAA
>JAASGK010000657.1:0-18701 GCA_023334195.1 Globisporangium emineosum
GAGCTCCACGCCCAGGAGAAACGCTGCGATGCGTGCTTGGGTGTCTTGTGGCAGGCGCGCCAAGTCGGAGCTGTTGTCTCTGTGGCTACTCTCCGCATCGTGGTGGTTGGCCTGGCGGGGGTGGTTCGAAGTCATGGTGATAGTCACTGTCATCAAGAAAAAATGATGTGTCGACGTTCACTTCATTTTATCCAATCAAAAAACGTTAGAGTACATATTTCACCAATCAAATACTATTCTTTTGGACTCGATGGGTTCGCATTCACGAATTTCGATTGGTCAAAAAATCATCTTTGCATATTATAGCCAATCAAATCAACTATTCAAGCCAGAACATTTGTTCTGTGGGTACAAAAAGTGCCCCCAATCATGCAAATCAAAATCATATCACAACGTGCAGTCATAACCGCTCCAAAGGTTGTGGCTGAAGAAGCGCGTCCCAAGTCACGTCCGCGTGAGCTTCCCTGCGGGGCTCAGCGCGTGCCGAGGCCACCAACCGACAGCTCTCGCATTGCGCAACCTGCTGCTGCCTTCATTTGTCTCTTTACGCTCCTTCTTCGCTGAGAAATGATGGCGCAAAGCAGCTCGCGCGACTCCATCGCAGGAGGACTGGGCAGTGCTATTGGCATCCGCCAGCACCCGCTGCTGGTGCTAGAGCAACTCTCGTCGCAGTGCGTGGAGCTGCTCGAGCTCCGTCTGATCTGCGAGCAGGTCTGCGCACGCTTCATGGTGCTCGCGACCCACCTGGAGGACGCTTCGCAGAGAACCCATGGGAGTGCAACGGATCAAGATTGGTCGACGCGCGTGGAGAGCCTCATCACCCAGTTCGCAGCGTTTGTAGACCGCAGTGCGCGCAACAACGCGGTGCGGCGCCTCACCGACGTGCACCGCCTGCGCGAACTCTACGAGCTGCAAGTGGGGATGGACACCGTGTTCCGCGCGACGCGCTCCGAGCACGTCGACGTGGCGCACAACTGGCAGCTGCAGTGGCAGAAGGACGTCGAGTTTGCCGAGCAGCAGCTGCAGCGCGCTGTGCTCAACTGCGAGCTCCTGCGGCGTGAGCTCAGCGACCCGAACCAGCAGCGAGAGGCGCTCGCGCTCGTGAAATTCGCGGCCGAGAACCTGCAGCTGATGAGCGACAAGACCACCAGCAACCTGGTGGTGGAAGACGACGACGACGATCCAGAGTACCGTGCTAGTCGCATACTGCTATACAAACGAGTGTTCCGGACGCTTCTGGCCATCGCAGACGTCCACGTGCCGGTCATTCCCGAGTGGTTCATCTCGCCCAATGACATCGCGGTGCAGAAAACGCCGTTCAGCAGTGGCCCGAACGCGGACATTCACTACGGAGAGTGGCTGCCGCTGGGGAAGACCGTGATTGTCAAGCAATTGCCAGACCAACGCAAGCAGAGCTCTGTGGACACGGAAGCGTTCATGCGCGAGGCGCTCGTGTGGTACCCTCTGAACCACCCAAACGTGCTGAAAATCGTCGGCGGCTGCCACGTGTCGACGCCGCCGTTCCTCGTGTACGAGTGCCCGGCAGCCGAGTCCCAGACCCTGGACGAGTACATTCTCAGTGCGCCATTATTGACAGCAACAACCACGTCAAGCCAGCCTCTGGTCTTCCACTTGCTCTACCAGGCGTCACAGGGGCTCCAGTACCTCCACGAGCAGCAACAGTTGGTCCACAATGACCTGAAATGCCGCAACATCCTCGTGAGCGCCGACGGGAAAGCCAAGCTCTGCAACTTTGCACGCGCCTCGCTTGCTGATCCATTGTCGCTGTCACAACAGGACCTCCGTATCCTCAACCGCACAGGCTCACTCCGTTGGACTTCGCCGGAAGCCCTAGCGAACGGGAACATCGGACTCGCTGCTGATATCTACGGACTCGGGATGTGCGTCTTGGAGGCTGTCTCGGGTGACATCCCCTGGGGATTCCTGGACGATCAGGCTACCAAAGAGAGGGTCACAAATGGTGAACTGCCTGAGCTAAGTGGGGATGAGAACGACAGTGTGGACCCAGAAATCTGGACGCTCATCCGAGCCATGTGCTCGTTCGATCCAGCGAACCGCCCAGGTATCGCGTCTGTGGCTGAGCAATTGAGACTTTTCGCCGAGAAAGAGCGCCGACAGAGCCGCACCGCTGCTGCTACTGCCTCGCGCGATCCAAAGTCCGCCGGGTTGAACCAGCAGCAGCAGATGGCGGCGATGAACCCGGCAGACTACTCCAACTACCGCCGCCGACTCTCGCACAGCCGAGGCTCCATGAGCGACACGAGGAGCATCTCGTCGGATTCCTCGAGCACGTTGTCCAAGGACGACGCCGCGCAGCAACGACCAGTCGATACGGTCAGCGTCGTGACGCTGCATCAGAAATGGCTCGGCATCAAGATCAACTCGATCGGCACGAAAATCGTCGTGAGCAAGTTTCTGCGGTCGGCCTCCGGTGCCATGGGCGAGATCGAGGCCTCGGGGGGCGTGCAGCTAGGCGACACGATCTACGCGGTGAACAACCAGACCGTGCGCGGCATGAACCGCCACCAGATCGGTGCGTTCATCCAGAGCATCCCGCGTCCGCTCCAGCTGTCGTTCAAGCGCGAGGCGGCGCTTCTCGACGACTGCTTCCGGTTCCACGGCCTGCGTCTCGAAGAGCGCTGGCGTGACCGCGGCTCAGCGTTGCCGTTACCTGGGTCGCTCGATCGGCTCTTCGGGTCTACGACTGGCTGCTTCTCGTTTGAGATGTGGTTCAGTCTCGCGAGCGTCCCCGACAGTTTCCTCGGCGGGATCCTCCTAGGCGCGCAGGATATCCCTGTAGAAGACAACTCGTGGGCGTACATCCACCGCCAGATGGTGGTTGTGGACCCGCACGGCAACCTCTGCTGCTCGCTGCTCAACAGCGAGACACCGGCGCTCATCGCACGCGAGCTATCGCCGAGCATCTGGTACCACTTGGTGGTCACCTACAGCACCAACGAGAAGCAGCTCGCCGTGTACCTTGACGGCGAACTGCGGCATTCAGCGGCGGGTTCACTGCACCGCGACTGGATGCGGCTCGGATACGCGAACATCGGCTCGGGGTGCATCTCGGGCCTCTCGCCAGCGAAGCCCACGCCGGATTTCACGGGATGGTACGGGTTCAACGGCCTCATCTCCGATTTCAAGGTCTGGCGCGCGCTGCTGGGCGACCTCGAAGTGCACCAGCTGTTCCGCGGCGCGACGGACTGCGTCGACATCCCGAGCTACTCGATGAAGCGCGACTTCCGCAAGAAGCCGCTGCAGGGCACGCAGCACCCCGAGCGCGTGCGCGCCACGCGTCCGCAGCACGTCGTCGCCCAGGTGTACTAAGTGATGGTCTGGTAGGAACTAGTCGTTTGTTCTCAGTAAGTTCTCTTGCATTGGATGCTCCTAGTCTACATGAGCGCTTCGTTCTATAGCAAATAATTTACCTTTCATCGTATCCTCACAATGCTAGTTAGTCGCAGAGAATGTTGAACGGTCCCCGGCCGCCGCGCTCGTACCGGATGCCGACCATGAGCTCTTCGAGGATCCACTGGCTCGGGTTCGCGGTCGCGACGCCGTCCAGCACGCCGCCGAAGATTTGCTTGCAGTGCTGCGCGCTCTCGCCCATGGGCTCGCAGATCGTCCACTTGAGGTTGTCGATCCACATCTCTTCGCGCACGGGCTCCAGGCGCGTCCGGCCCTTTGGCGGCGACGTCAGACTCACGAGCACGCGCGCTGGGTCGAGCGCACAGAACAAGATGATCCAGCCTTTCCCATCGCCGAGGTACATGCGCGAGACCAGCACGACGGTTTTCATGCGCTGCTCGAGCCCGTTCACGCCGGGCGCGCGGTCGATCGTGCGGTAGATCACAAGGTTGTTCTCGTCCACTCGCTGCAGGATGCGGAAGCGCACTTTGAGGCTCGGCGAGTAGGAACGCTGCGCCGAGTCTTCGGCAATCGACATTTCCCAAAACTTGGCCGCGATCTGCTCAGCAGTTTGGAACAAAAAGATCTTCTCGAGCGAGTACGTGAGACAGTTGCCTTCGACGCTGCGAAAGTCCTTCCAGCCAAAGAGATCGGCGCCCCACGTGAAGTCGCTCGGACTTTTCGCGCGGTATTCGAGCACACGGGTGTACGCGCGGCGCGTGACCTGCGCGCAGTACTCGAGCGTGACGGAGCGGATCTCGTCGCCACAAGGCCGCTCGCTCCGCGCTTCCCACTCGGTGATTGTGCGCGCGTTTGCTCGGATCTCGGCGCCTGCTAGCAGCGTGAGATCGTTTTTCAACTTCTCAAGCGCTGTGTTCTTGTCTTCGAGGATCTGGTTATCAGCTTGCAGCGTGTCTTTCGCTAGAAGGAGCGCTATGTACCGCTCTCGAAAACGTTGGTGGGGTACATCAACGTTTTCCGACTGGGCTTCTGTCGCCGCCGATGGCGGTTCATCTCGTGCTGATCCTTCAACGAAACAGTGATTGTCTCGATGCCTTGCGAGCAGCTTCTCGTTCTCCGTCTCTAGCCGAGCTGCTTCGTCTTGGAGGTCCTTGAGCGTCACCTGGTTTCGACACAACAAGCGAGCAACGATCAATGAGACTTCGTACCACAGATTTCATTCACAGCCACAAGCCCTCCGAGGTCAACATACAAAATGCGCGGTTGTACAGTAGCAGGACACTCACCAGCGTCTTGTAGTACGCCTTTTTGGCAAACGCCCGGTCGTTCGCCAGCACGGCGTCCGTGCGCTTCCTCTTCTTTTTCAACGTCCTTGTTGACTCTTGCTGGGATGCATTTGGATCATCGGCTGCTGCGTCGCGCTGCCTCTGGGCCTCCCCGCTAGTAGTAGTCTCGGGGATCTCGATCCACACTCTCTCAAGACGGTTCTGCGCTAAGAATTCGAACATCTCCTGCACGTTCGCTAGGTCGTTCAGCCGACTCACCACAACCGGATTCTCGCGAGCCGTTTCGTCCTTCTCGTCATCGAAGTCCTCGGCCGACGAGTCGTCTTCCGAGAGCTCGATGTGCACAGCCTCGAGGCGGTTCTGTGCCAGAAAGTCGAGCATCTCTGTCACGTTCGCGAGATCATTGAGCGCGTGTGGTTCGCGATCCTGCGCAGCGGCCTCTGCTATTGCTGCTGATAGTGGCGATGATGCGTTCGCCGCTGCTGCTCTCGTCCTGACCCTCCGTCGACGCAGCACGAGCTTCTTGCACGCCGCGCGGCCTCCTGCTGGTGAGGCAGTAATGCCATCACCGCCACTCGCTCCTAGAGACGCGTCGCCCGCATCATCCCGGTCGCTGCTGTCGCTCTCGCGCTGCGCGCTGTTTTCGTGCTCTTCCGACACGTCGATGTGCACGGCCTCCAGGCGATTCTGCGCGAGGAAGTCGAGCATCTCGCGCACGCTCGCGAGGTCGCCCAGATTGCCGCCGCCATTACTATTCCCACCGCTGCTGCTGCTGGCAGCGGTAGCTGCGGCGTCCATGTCAGCTCACTGCAATGAGGTGTGTGATTGAGGCTGTTGTGTGCGTGTGTACATTGCAGCAGAGGCAAATATACCCTACCATTCCGCAAACAATAGCTTATACTGTATGTAAATTTACACTATTGTCAAAACTCAAGCAAATGCTCGCAACAAACCTGTGCTTCCTGCGCGAGCCGCTCGAGCCAACGATGCGCACCTGCCCACGCTGCTCGTGCAGCAAGTGACGCGCCGCCCGATCGAGCCCGAGTACGAGATCAAGAAGACAGTTCCGCGGGCTTTGGTGATGATCCGTGTGCAAAATGGGAATCGCCGCCAGAGGTCGAGACTTCCTGCTGCAGACATGGTTGCAAGCCCATGGAACTAAACATGTGAGAATTGGGTAGCTTCGTATATTTGTATCTTGTTGTATGTCTTGATCTTGTTTGTTTATTCACACTCACTCACTCATCATTCGTCATGCCCCTTCCCTCTTTTCTCACTGGGCTTTCAGTCAGCTGCTCTAGTAGTAGTTGCTTCGGATATACTGGTCCGACGTGCGGCGGTTGCGCGCCACTTCGTTCGCGAGCATGTGGTTCGCGTATAGCGCCTGGAGCGCCTTCATGCGCTTTGTGCTTAAATACAGTGGTCGGCCGCGTCGGATGTTGATGTCCTCTTCGCCAAACATGTCGAGGTACGGCGAGCCAAAGTACGAGCTGCGCGGCCCAAACACCAGAAGCACGGACGACGACCGGATGAGGAAAAAGAGCCCCACGCCGCTGCCGCACGTGATCGCGTGGTACGTGCACGCCCCCATGTTGTCACTCCGGCGCCGACAGCACTCTGAGCCCGCGCACAGCACCTCGCCACACGCCAGGCACAATGCCGGGTTCTCCACCACGCGCCACGTCTGCCTGCATTTGCTCTTGCCCAAAACTTCACTGTGCAGGTCCGTGTACAGAGACGCGAGGCGCGTGAGTCGGATGTTGGCGAAGTACAGCCGCATCACGCCGTTTGGGTCCTCTTCGTGGCGGAATGGCAGCACCGGGATGCGATTCAGATTGCTGCGGATGATCTGCATGTGCGTCTCGGCGTCCAGTGTGTTATCAGCAGCAGCATCAGCGTCGCTTGTGATCTTGTCGAGCGCCTCCAGAAGCACGTCCACGTGACCCGTCTGCGTGTACAGGTGCTGAGCCTCTTCTGGGACAGACGCGAATCGCGTGTGCTGCAGCTGCGTGGCGGCAGCCTCCAGGTACTTCATTAACTCCACGTCAAGCAGAACTTGGTCGATCGTCGGAAGCCCCAATTGCTGGCACAGATCGTAGAAGTTCGTACTCAAGCGCAAAGAGCTCACAAAGTTGGCGCACCAAGCCGCATCCGGATCATTCTCACCACGGAAAAACGCGCGACAGAGCAGTGTCACTTGACGCATAAATGCTGAGCACGCAGACTTGAAAAGATACAGGAGCTGGTAGCCGCGAAGACGCTGATGGGGCAACACCACCTGCTGCTGTTGCTGAAAAGAGTCGTCACTCAGCGGCTGTTGTGACACGATGTCCACGCCTGCCCATCCACTCAGGCGGTCCATCAGCTGCTCGAGCGATCGCTGCATCTCTAGGTCTTCCTCTTTCGTGCGTCCCGTCATTTCATCTTCCTCTTGCGTTTCCGCAGCGCCGCTGCACACACCGTCAAGGTGCAACTCCTCGTCGTTCTGTTCCTCCGCAGGCAAGCGCGAGAGCTGGATCAGCACTTGCGCCATGTGGAGCACACAGAACGAGCGGAGCGTAAGCAAGATCTCCGCTTTCGTGTGCAGCATGCTACTGCAAATCGCCACGCTGAGGTAGAGTAGGTCCTGTCCGAGGATCGGCTGTCCAAGCTGCAGCGGAGGACCGCCGAGCAACGCGTTCTCCCATTCGTCTGGAGACAAGCTCAGACGCAAATTCGCCAATATCGGCGCGCAGACTGTGTGGTAGAAATCCTGCTTCCGGTTCTTGAAAAGCAAATGCACGCGTCGGAGCGAGCGCAGCAGCACGTTCAGCTTGCTGTCCTCCTTGGCTGAGAAAGGGTCGAGCTGACTGTCCAGCGATTCGGGCAATGACACTGCCAACCGAGTCTTCATGCACGGTACTGGTGCGTTCAAAATAGACGTAATCGCCAATGACGAGAACGAATTCAGTGGTGCTTTCGCTCCATTTGCCCCTCTTTTTTCCGAGCATGATGCCGCCGACTCCATCGAATAAATAGCCGACGAGATGCCGCTCAGCTGCACACTCGTGCAAGTCGACGCCACTGCAGACCAGATGATGTGTGCCAGCTGCGGACCCGTGTTCAAAAATCCACTCTTTAACGCGCTCATCGCTGCAGCGACGTGCGTCATGTCCGGCTGGAAGCGCAGCATCGTTTCCAAAAAGGAAATCGCAAACTGCTTCATGGCGCGCACATCTTCTTGTTGACGCTCGCCATGCTCTTCGTCCTCGCTATCGCTGAACTCATCTTCGCTGAATTCGGTGTCATCCTCCAGCTCAATTGACTCCAAGCGAGCGGGTAATCCATCGGAGATCCACGACAGAATGCTGGACGTGTCTTGTTTCAACTGGAACACTCTTTCTAACGCCTCGCGATCTTTTTGACGATCGTCAAGAGTGAGTTCGCGACTCAGTGGGACGTACGGAACGACCATGGAGCTCAACGCCTGGCACAGCGGACACAGGAACTCGCCAAAGTGTGCGTCGAACGCGACGTTCGACTGGCTGTGCTCCAAGTTGAAGCGCGACTGCGCCTTCACAGAGTCAAAGTACTTCCTCCAGCAGTGAAGATGCACAGCGTGCCCGCACAGCGTCAGGTAGATTTGAGGAGGAAACTTGGTCGGAGCTTCTGCACCTTCTTCGAGCTCGCCTTGCTGCAACGCGTGCGCATTCACCTGGCTCATTTGAGAATGACCAATGTACATGATCGGGTCATCTTTCTTCTTCTGAGAGCAGATGATGCAGTCAGGCACAGGAGGCGGACGATACACAATTGTCGACCCAACGCCAGAGTCGTGTTGTCCTTGAAGCTCACCGAGGTTCTCTGCTCCATCGGTCGACATGTCGTCTTCGTCGTCTTCATCTTCTTGCATTTCGGCGAAAAAGGTAGATTGGGCAAACGCTTTCTGACGAGCCATCATGGCTTCAATCGCACGCTGTTGGTGCAGTTTCTTCAGCTCCGCTTTTGATAAACTGCTGTCCTTGGATCCATCCTCTTGTTTCTTCTCGCCACTATAGAAAATATGCTCAACGAAAGAGTAAACAGCTGGGTCCATCGCAGATAACTCTTTCAATATCCAGTAAATTGCGGAGATGGTTGACTTGGAAGTGTCGAAGTCGTTCTTCACCTGGTCTTTTGCAAATCCGACGAGCAAAGAGACGATGCTCAGCTCCTGAACTTCGTAGCTTTCGCCCTGGTCGCTGTTACAAGAGTTAAAAACAGGTTAGTTTGGTTAAGAATCAAATCTTCACAATATACACGTCAAAACAAGCAATAGAAGGTGGCACTTACTCGCTGCCCATCTGGACATCGCCCTCGACGTCGCCGTTTGGTTGTCTCCGGACGCGCTTCTTTCCTCTCCAATCATCGTCTTCCTCAAAAGTGTCAGCCCCACCTCGAAGCAGCGCGAGCACTTGTCTCTTCTTACTTTCTGATAGTATCGCGTCACTTGCGAGCGAGCGCGATTGGTGGTTGCTGTGTTTAAGCACCAAAACTGTCACGTTGATCAAGTGGATCACTCGAAGTACCACCGTCAAATTTGTGCGCTTTGGCTGCGTCCCGATGTCGATCGTAGCGTCTTCAAGAAGTAGTCGCAGAATGCCAATGAATCCCTTTTCTAAAACCATGAACCGGATCGGCGATAAACTTGCGTGGGCTGGTGGGATTTGCTCAACCATCGGAATTGGAGTATCTTCAATCTTCCAGGTCTTGAAAAGTGCTTCTTGGCGAGCAAATTGCGCTTTCTCGTGCCCGGAGCGACTGAGATGGTAGAAACCTGGATCGTATTCTTTGAAATACTCTTTCTTGAGCACGTACTTGTTCGGCTCCATGACCCCTCCTCCGTCATTGGCGGCATCTCCACCGGGCAAAAACGGCGACATCAAGGACGACCGTTTCACTTGCACATCCGCAACTTCATCCAAAATTCGCTCCACTCTTGCGAGATGTTGCTTCTCGTGGTGAGCTGGCACACCTCCGAACGCAGTAGATACCATGAACGATGTCTGGTCGAGAAGCTCAGATAAGCGGCACGGGTGCTGGGTCAGACGGTGGATGATCTCTCTCCGTAGCACGATATCACGCTCCTTCATTGCATCGAGTGGGGGCGGCAGCTCGGTGACGATCCAAATCAGCTGCAGCAAAGCAGCCTCCAGAACAGCGGCAAGTTTGTCGTCGTCACCACCAGTTGGGAAATCTCGGGAGATGCTGCTTCTGCTGTTTTTCAGGCTCAGCAACCACTCGGAAAGCCCAAAGCGATCAAAGTAGATCGTGAAGAACTTTGGGAAGCCCACAATCCCAGTGCTGATTTGGAGTATGAACAAGTCCAGATCACGCAGCTCACTGCACCACGGCGGACTCATGTAGTTCACCATTTGACGATGCATAGATTGACCGTTGCGAATCCACAAGCCGCTGTGAATTTGAGCACAAAGCACAAGCGTACGCAGTGGAAACTCCACCAGCCCATAGATCAGCAGCTCCTTCTTGTGCTGGAAGTCGATTGCCTCTTGCTCCACCGAGTCATCCACATTGTAGAATCGAGCGATCGATCCTTCGATAAACGTTTTCCAGTCCGACAGCCATGACGAAGACGAAGAGCTGGTAGACGAGCACGGTCCATAATACAGACTCTCCAAGAGAAAGCTTGCCAGCATGCTATGCACCGGGTAGTGGAACGACACGAGTTGGCTGCCCACGTCAAATTTGACAATCTTTTCTTGGTGCGCTCCCATGAGGTATCCAAACGGTGGTGTGTACAGCTGCAGCACTGAATTTGTAATACCCGACACGTCGAGCTGCTCCCAGAAACACTCGAGCACGTTGTTGATCATCTGCTGCTTCCCGTCGTTTGTGCCAACCTCGTTGCGAAGCCCCTTGACAAGCTGCGATATCAACTTGGTGATCGTGGAGTGGAAAGAAAACGCCGTGAACCATAGCTGGGTCTCGTACGTGACATGGGCATGACCATCCTGGATTCGCTTTTGCGGGTCGAGACCTTGAATCTGTCGGAGTGCATCAAACCACTTGCGAAGCAGATCCTTGCGAAGCAGAATCTCGCTGGCAACAGATGGGATGTTAAACACATAGCCGATGTTTTCGGTCGAGTACGTAAATCGACGGAACTTCAGCAGCGAGTGGTCACAGTCCAGTGTGCGTGACAGGCTCGCGAGTTCAGGCGACAGCGATCGCGCACTGGACGCAACCACCGCCGAGAGCTTGGTCGATTTCGCAAGGTCGAGCGCGACGTTGAATGTGTCCAGTAGTATCTCGAGCACGCCGAGCTCGGCCAGGTGGCTGACAATCGATGGCGTCGTGAAAATCTGCACTCCGTACTGGAACAACGACTCGTCTCGAGTACCAATGCCGCAGAAATACTTGGTCATCATGCGGTTGTACACTTTCACAAAAACGACCGAGAATTTGAGTTTCGGGTCTTTGTCGCCCTGAAGCTTCAGGTAGAGCTCGTAGAGTTCGAGCACGCTTTCTTTGCGGAAGTACGGACCCGAGAGGAACAGCACCTGGATCGGCTCTTTCGGCGCAGACATCGGGTTCGACGAGTTGTACAGTTTGCCGTAAAACATGTTCAGAAGCGGTCTTGAGAGCGACCCGATCTGCTTCACCCACCGGATAGTGTGCAGCAGCACATTCTCATCGTGGATATGCTGGTCTTCAACGACGCACACGTGCCATCCCTCCGCCTTGAGCTCCTGCATCAGAGTCAGCGCGTCGCGCAAGGTCACATTCGCAGCCACGATCTCGTCTCCAATCGAGTCGACACTGCGCACCAGCTCTCGCGGATCTGGAATGTTCTTTTCCGACAGCGAGCGCACCAAATCTTCGTCTGAGTGCACGTCGTCGTTGCACATTCGCACATGGAACACGGGCGGGTCAATCATGCCGACGTACGACGGGTCTTGCTGCTGCATCTGCAATCTGTATTCATTCTGCAGCTGACGTCCCACGACGTCCACGCGCTCGGAATCGAACGTGTCCATCGATTTCTTCGCCATCTCCACAAGAAAGAACACAATGTGTTCAAAAAGCGCGTCGGCGACTCGCAGCAGCTCCTTTGGTAGTACAGGTTGGTCCTCGCTCTGCTCGCCTGGCGTGCCCTCGCCGTCGTTCTCTGCGCGGTCGCCGTGGTAGATACAGAACCCCTCTGGGTCCCACGCTTCGCTGTCGCCGCAATCGCAGCATCCTCCTGGGGACGTCCGATGGAAAAAAATATCGTGGCCTTCGTGGTTCCCGTTGCGGTAGCACTGCAGACAGAGCACACACGTCTCGTCGAGCTGACAGGTCTTGCAATTGAACGCGATGTCGTTGCGCTGGAAGACGTACCCACAGAGTCCATGGGACGACGATTTCGGAATGAATTGCTGGAAGAACGCGTCACGCGGCACGACAGTCTTGTATTTGTTCTCTTTCGCCTTTTCTCGCTCGCGCTTGCCGCTCGGGAGGTTGTTGTGATGGAGATGCTGCGGGTCGAGCGGGGGCGACGCCGGCGAGAGCGATGGCGACGGGTACGGCGAAGGAGACTGCGGAGTCAAGTGGCTCTGGTCCGGGGTCAGGTCGCCGCCGCTCATGGACGGCGCCACCGCGTCGTCGTCCGCGGCCGTGAAGTGCGCGAGCAGGATCGCGTCGAGGAACGCAGGGATGAACTCGGGCTCGATCGCGCGGCGCACCACCTGCTGCACGAGCAGCGTGAGCAGGCGCGCGTCGTCGGCTAAGAGCGTCTCGAGCGGCTGCGCGCGCAGGAAGCGCAGGAAGTCGCGCGCGTCGTGCGTGGGGATGGCCGCCATGCTCTCTCTTCACGCGCTCGCTTCTTCTTCTTCTTCTTCTCTCAGCTTGCAAAGTGACTGACTGACCGACTTTCTTTCGCTTTTTGACTGTGCGTCTGTATGAAAGCGAGAGTGTGGGTGGGGGGAACTGAAACCCCATAGAATGGGGTGGACCACACCATCGAACAAGATGTCATAAGAGACCCAATTACAGTACAGTCACTTTCGCTTCTAAGGGCCATGTTTGTGCTCTTGCTCTTATATATTTGCGCACTCACTTCTTAGAGAACTGAAGAATCTTTAGATTTTTGTTTGTATGTGAACTCGAGGTCAAGTTTGCAAAATATAAGTATAAAGCTGTGAGTCATGATTTCGTCGAGGCTTGCATAATGTTATATACGAGTATCATATTGGCTGGTATATACCTAATTGCGCAATTTGATTCATACCGAAACGAAATGAGGGGGCGTATGCCCTTATTGTGGCTCTTATTGCGGCTCTTTCTGATAAATATCCCATATACTAAGTTTACTGTAGTATTTGCCAATCAGGGGTTACCTTAGAATGGTCCATTTCTTCCAACCGCCTTCAACCACCTTCAACCACTGATTGCTCTTGCAGCTATGACCAGTTTCTGGAGAATAATGACTTGTTTTTTTGTTCTACCATAGGTATACACTTTTGGTTTCCTCGCGCTCTTACAGACCGATTGCTCTTGTATTCGGAGTTGATTGTGTGGGATGAGCTAACAACATCTGTTGTTTTGTGCTTGGTTGTCGTTTGTAAGAAAAGAAGAGCGAGGGTGAAGAAGAAAAAGTTATGTACGACTTCGAGAAGTCTTCATTTTGTGCGAAATCTGAGCCAAACGCGTTGATTAAAAGTCTTCATTTCGCGCAACATGCAATTTACTCGAGTTGCCCTTCCTGTTTGGACTCGAGCCATTCCGACTTGATTACACATAGCACTGTAGAATTACTGTATGTACCCAGCAAAAAAAAGCTCGTTGATTGAGCTTGAGCCTGTGTGGTTGGTTTCGTTTCGTGAATCACTTGAATCACTTTGAAAGAGACCAAGAAGGCCACACAACAAGAAGACCGCAAACACACAATGCACAATGACTATCGCTCCGACTGTGGGGATCAGCACACAGTTTGTGTCGTGAATGCTGGTGCTGATTTGCAATCTGCGGTCCAACCCCAGTCAACACATGCTTGATGTGTCCCCCTCATTCCCAGTTTATTTGCCTAAAAGGGGTGCATTTCACAACCTAAAATTGTATGTAGGGCGCTTCAGGTGATCATCTGAGTGTCAATTCGGATCCAGTTTCGAACCCACTTTTCAGCGCATCACTTTTTTAATGCAAATAGAAGCTAATTTTAGTCCTCTTACGAGACAAATCAAGTCACTTTTGTTGGCCACGCACGCCTGTTTATGCCGTTCGATCGCACTTAAGTCAGTAAATACAGTATGTATCTGACGACATCACGAAGTGATCTTTCGTTAATTCCCTTCCTGTTAGCATGGCCACTTGCTTGCTGACTTGACTCTCTTCATGCATGCAACCACCACGTGCTCTTTGCTTTCTTAGATTTTGTGGGACCGGAACACCGTTTCGCCCATCTTGATGTTGAACTTCTTGCCGCGGAGCTGCTCGAGCGCTGCGTCCGCATTCGACGAAGAAGAGGATCCTCCTCCGCCCAAAGGAGGAACTCCGCCGGACGAAGACATCCCTGAGAAGCTCCGCTTGCCGCCGACCATGTCGTTGCCACCTTGTCGTCCTCCAAGCGAGGAAGACGCATTCGAAGAGGACGACTGTGACGAGCGTCCGTTCGCCGCAAGCATGCGGTTCTTGCTCTCTTCCATCATCAATCGCAGACTCTCGTAACCGCCCGCCCAGTTCGCGGGTTTATCTTGCACCGTGTGGGCGACTGCGATCGGAGTCGTATCGCCCCATATTTTGCGGTAGAGTACGAGCAGCGCCACGCGAAGCCGCTGGTCGACACCGGTGGTAGCGTTCATCAACTTCCATAACTCTTCGGCGATCCGGCGAGCCGAAGTGCTGTCGTCGCGCAGTTTCGACAGGTTTGGGAGATCAAAGAGCTCCAGGACCTTGTCTTTCTCAGGACTTTTCAGCAAAAATGCGGTCGAGTCGCGCATCTGGATGTGCGTCATAACCCCCAACGTATAGCTGTGATCCCACGTCGCGAGCACTTGGGTCGCAATCCCCGGCGGGAAGCCGCGGATGCAGTTGAGGCACACTTGCACGCTAAACAGTCGAATCCCTGGCGAATCTTCCACTTGCAGCAATTTCGATACCCAGAGCAGCGCCGCAGTAGGTCCGTAGACATTCGCGAGGCTATCGGCTGCAACAGGTCCGCGCTTCACAGTACTGTAGTTTGATTGACGAGCTGCCCCAGTTCCCATCGACAAGCTGTTGTTGAAAGCACTTGGACCATTCGGGTCTTCAGCAAAGTAGAGTCGGATGATGCACTCAATCGCCGCTTTCCGCACGACGTTGATGTGCTTTGGCGATGCATATTCGTGGAAGTTGACTTGCTTCTCATCACAGCGGCCCGCGATAATCAGGTTGCACAGCGCTTCCAAGCAGCAAACGGTGACAGTCTTGCGGTAACTCGGCTGAACCTGGTCGTAGTGCAAGTATCGTAGGATCTCACTCACGACTTTCTTGTCCCCCGTCGAATGCATCGGACGATCTACACTGAGCAACGAGAGCGACAGCACAATGTTGCCGACGTAGAAACAGTCGTCTGCGACTTGGGACTGGTCGTCCATCTCCACGTAGTTCTTCGAGTTGTCGTTCTCCGTCAGTAGTTGCAGCAGGAAAGTCTCGATCTCTGGCGGCGATTTCCCATTTTGCGCATGGATCATCGCTAAAGCCCGTGGGACTGTCTTCTTGATTTCGTACTCACCAGCTGCGTAGTCCTGCACCTGGATCTGCTTGCTTGAGATTGACGCTTGCTGTGCACCTAGCGCTTCCAGGATAACTTTACCACCGGATGGCACAAAGTAATTTGGTAGTGGCATGTCGGTGTTCCGATCGAAGAAATGCTCCTTGAAGATTCGGAAAAGATTGTGCATCGCCTTCCAGATCGGCAGCTGCGTGTTCGCGTTCGTGAGCGGCGCGTGGATCGACTGCCAGATGCCCAGCGACAATGTCGCTTCAGCTCGCAGGCGGCGCGAGTGGGTCGTGAGTCCACTCATGCACTCGGTGAGCACGCGGCAGGACATCACGTTCGGCTTCTCGTGCGGCTGGTGGAAAAGCGCCAGCGCTCTCGCAGCATGGACACGCGATCCAACTTTCTTGTCCGAGAGAAGCTGCTCCATCCAGTTAAAGTCTGGCTGATGCATCACAACGTGACGCAGCCACGAGCAGCCCGTGTCGATCTTGACCCAGAACACGGGGGTGTCGTTCAGCCCCATACCTGGACCACCGACGGATACTGAGTCGTCTGGGTCAGCGAGCCCCTGGCGTTTGCGGCGTTTCTTTCGGACTTTCGAGTGACACGGGAAATCCCACTTGTGGCGTTTGCTCTCGATGCGCTTTGGGTACGTGTACTCACTCGTATCTTCGACGATTGTGATCGTGATTGGACCAGTGTACAACTTCCCACCTGGAGGCACCTCTTGCTGGAGCACGACTTCCGCCTGGGTCTGTTTACGGTTGTACCAGTACCCGACGGTGAAGAACGGCATGCCGGCTTCAAGGATCCAGGAGCTCAAGAACGATTTCGTCAGATCTTGACCCGGTGCACCAGCGATCGCTTTCACGGCTTTCAGGAAAGAAAGCGTCGAGAGTGGCTCAGGCGCCGAGTTGTTGTCCTGACCAGCTTTCGAGTTTCCATTGCCGGCTTCTGCGTCAGCTACGTCATCATCTCCATCACGAGAAGCAAGTTTCTTCTCGTCAGCTCCACCACCACCGCCACCGCTTTTATCCTCCCCGTCTTCTTTAGTAGCAGCCCCATCTGCAGCGCTCGCGGGGAGTTCTGCATTGTTGCCCGCGACAACTCGCTGGATCGCGATCGCCAGATGCTTTGGACCAACACGCTGCTCAATCATGTGAAGCACAAGTGGGGCTTTCACTTCGAGAAACGGCAGCGACGATGGATCGTACTCGGCGTACACATCCACTTCAGAGGACAGCAGCGCGGGTGAGAAACTGTCGGTCGTCAGCTCCATGGTTGTGAGCGCATCCATCGCCAGTTGGATGCGGTAGCCGTACTCTTCTTCGCCGTAGATCGAGCGCACATATGTGTTCACCAGGTGGCCGATGATGCCAATGAGCACCCACGCGTCTTTCGTGGTTTGAATGCCGACTGCTCCACCGATCCAGCTGCCCACCAGCGCTTTCACTTGTGCGAGGTGCGAGGGCAAGTCACGATCAATGATCCGCGGTCCGTGCAGCAGGTTCTTGTCCAGGAACGAGCACCCGGCGTAGTACTGGATCTCCTCGGGCGGATCTTCCACAAACACTTGCTGGTACGTTTTGAAAGGGTACTTGGAGCTCAGACTTTGCTCAAAGTACTCCATCGTGGACGAGAGCTTGGACGTGCAGTACACAATGTCTTCAAAGTACTCGGGGAGTGTAAAGTGCGTCATGCGCGACATCTCGGGCGGCACGTACAACCGGAATGGGCCGACCGCAAACCCGATCGACGAGCAGTTGGTCTTCGAGTTGATCACGTAGCGGAACGATCGGTACTGGCCGTCGCGGTCGATCACTTGCTGCACCATTTGCCCACTGCTCACTGCGACGCACCAGTATGGCACCGTGATCTCCAAGCGAAGCGGACACGTGTCTCGGAGGGTGTCGCGGCAGGGCATCCACGTGCGCGCGCCGTCACACAAACCGCCAAATGGACCGCAGTACGTGTACATGTGCGGGGATCGCTTGGGTTGATTTTCATCCGGGAGTACGAAGCGCATGCCACCAGTGGGGTCTTTGATGTCGTACTCGATGCGCACAACCAGCGGCTTGAAGCCTGTCGTGCTCTTCGGGAGTTTGTCGACGTCCCACTCGTCCAACACTAGTTTGTTGCCGCCGCTCTCACCGTCGTTATCATCCTCGTCGTCGTCGTCGTCGTCGTCGTCGTCATCGTCGTCATCGTCGTCGTCTTCCTCGTCTTCCTCGTCTTCCTGCTCCTCGCGCTGCTTGCGCTTTCGCCGTTTGCGCGCCGCTTTCTCCGCCGCCGCGCGCTCTTTCTCCGCCGCCAACAGATCCGCCTCTGACAACGGTAGAATGTGCACTTCGCGCGGCATCTGGATGATCAGCTCCCCCTCCTTCGACGCCACGATCGCACCGCGATAGAACAGATCAAAGGTCGCGAGGTCCCTGTAGGCCTCGTCCACCACCTCACTGAGAAAGTTCAGCTGCTCAAACACCGCGTCGTGGCCGTTGATCTGCACGCGCTTAACTTTCAACTGGCGCGCATGCAGCCGCACGACCTTGAGCATCGCCGCCTTGGGCGCCAGCACCACCTCCGCCACGCCCGCCACCGACTTGCCCAGCACATCCACGTTCAGGAACACGCGCTGCTGCAGGTACTCGTAGTCGCGCATCATCTTGCCGCCTCCCTCCGTAATACCCCGCCACCCACGCGCTACAGCAAGTCCCCTCCCTTATTCACTTGTGCGCTTGGCCCGCTCGCCTTCTCTTTCCACATTTGACAGTCGCTTTTCTTGGGCCGCGTTTGGGAGTGACTTTCTTGACAAAAGAAGACTGCACAGTGGAGAGAAATGACAGAACAAGCGCTTTTTATTTGCATTGACGATGCGATTGGCTAGAAACGCTACTAGTGTGGACTATTATTAGCGAATGGATTATCAACTTGTATCAAACGTTAGCCAATCATATATTTTAGAAGAATAAAAATGGCTGATTGACCAATGCCTTTGCGTCCTTGTTTTATACAAACAGCAAGTGAACAAGGACGGACCCAAAATACTACCGGTAGTCTGGGTCCGTCCTTGTTCACTTGCTGTTTGTAAGAAACAAGGACGCAAAGGCCTTGGCCAATCAGCTCACAGCCTTCGCAAATTGGCGAAGTCGAAACTGGCCAAGCCAATCACCATGACTTCGAACCACCCCCGCCAGGCCAACCACCACGATGCGGAGAGTAGCCACAGAGACAACAGCTCCGACTTGGCGCGCCTGCCACAAGACACCCAAGCACGCATCGCAGCGTTTCTCCTGGGCGTGGAGCTC
>JAASGK010000658.1:0-18692 GCA_023334195.1 Globisporangium emineosum
AGACGCACCCAAAGCTGCAGAACGTGAACGTGATGGACATTTGCCAGTTTGCAGAAGCAAATCTGGTCTTGACCCAAACATGTCACCAACAAGAAACCACTACAGACGCTAGTCACTGTACGATCCTCAATCTGAGTCTGACCTTTTTATGAAGAGTCAACCTGCTGTCACTTACATAGAGGATCTTATAGACGGAGTTGACTGTATTGGCCACAATAATAATTCCACAAAATAATTACTCTCCAATGTTTTCGAATACTATGCAGAGTAGTTATTTTGTGAAACGTGTGGAGCTATTCAACTTGTGTTGATGCTACATTGTCTACAGTATTTCCTGTTTATTGTGGACAGTGCGGTTGCCAAGTTTACCTATGGCAATTTGGACATTTCGATCAGTTTGTATTTATTTCAATGCATTCGGTAGCATGTCAGCCATCAAGTTTGTACTTATTTCTATGCATACGGTGGCATGTCAGCTATCAAGGGATTTTGATTTGCTGAAATTCTGTTTTCCGAGGCTTCTGATTAGCAGAAAATTTCTCTTCATCGGTTGGCCAAAAATCTGTTTCCTCCGTTTGACTTGGTTTTTGTATGCCTCGGGGACTCCGGCTTTATAGTTTATAGAGGCTCCCCTCAGACTTCATTTGAGTAAGGAAGGGGGCTTTCATGATTTTAAAAAGGTGAACCTCTCTCCTCCAATCAGAAGTGAGGAGCATTTTTCAGCAACCGTGTCGAAATTACACTCATGCGTCGAAAAGTTGTCTTTGCTTTCTGGAACTGGAAGATCATAATGCAAGTCAATTCACTAATTGAAGCGAAATGGAGCTGACGACGGACGAGCAGCAGCTGCTGGCGTGGAAGCCGCGCATGGGGATGCTGAGCGTGGACGACAAGATCGAGCAGGCGGAGACGCTCAAGCGCCAGGCGAACGTCCACTTCAAGCGCGGAGACATCAAGAAAGCGCTCCCGGCCTACGCCAAAGTGCGTCTCGTGCCTGCCTGTTTGGATCGTCAACCCATTTCCCATGTGCTGACCATCGAGCTTCTGTGTGTATTGCTATCTGTCTATCTATCTATCTATCTAGGTGTTTGCGTACGTGAACGGGCTCTCAGTCCAGGGCGACGCGATGGCGCAGTACGCGAGCCAGAGCGCGAACATGAGCGCGACGCCCGAGCAGGGTGAGCAGATCCGCGAGCTCAAGATCGCCGTGTGGGCCAACATCGCGTTCTGCTACATCAAGCTGGGCGACAAGCCCGAGAAGGCGATCGAGTACTGCGACAAGGTGCTCGCAGAGGACGACGCACACAGCAAGGCGCTCTTCCGCAAGGCGCAGGCGCTCGGCCAGCTCAAGCACTTTGCGCGCGCGCAGGCGCTGCTCACGAAGCTCGCGACGGCCGAGCCGAAGAACGGCGCCGTGCGCGCGGAGCTTCGCAACTTGCTGCTGCAGAAGAAGCAGTACGAGGACGAGGCGAAGGCCAAGGAGAAGAGCGTGTTCGGCAACATGTTCAACAAGAGCAAGTGAGCAGTAGGTGGACACTCTGTCAGTGTCTTCCTCAGGTGGATGCGTTGTTGCGATTGGTGGTGGTGGTGAGTGTAACTGGATACTAACAAAGGAAATATGAGGAGTTTGAATGTGGACTTTTGACTGTGATGGAGATGAAACATGGGTTGGTGGCCTCCTGGCTGTACGAGTAGATGGACGACAGATGTGGACGCACAATGCGGAAAATGTCCTTCATGTGGTCCTCGTAGCCGTGCCCAAACACCACGTGTCGGATACTTATAGGAACCCACTGCTGTGGATCCCTCCCTCCCACAGGTCTTGACAGTCGATGTTTGCACCACCGTCACCGCTTGCACAATGAGACTCTGAACATGGTACAACGAACGCTTGACGGTCGTAGTCGATCAGTTGCCCCAGAGGAACCCCCGCAGTGCCCTGACATGCATGCTCAAATGGACGCTCGCTCTTGTAATCGGTGGGTGTGGTGGACACAATCTAAAAGATACTTTTCCACGCTTTGTAGTATGTATGACGATGACGATGCTGATGCTGTCCATTGATCCTTCACTACTTACTGTAGGAAGTAGAGTAAAATTGTTTTGTTTTTCTACTGGTTGTTGTAGATGGACGATAGGTGTGGGCGCACTTTGGCGATGATGTCCTCCATGTGCATCCCGTAGCCGTGGCCAAACTGGTTCGTGATGCGCGGCGGCACGACCTGCGTCACGTCCACGTTCGCGCAGTTGCGTAGACACTTGGTGGGGAACTTGACGGACGCGCAACCCGCGGCGATCGGGTCGCTCGCGTGCAGCTGCATGGCCCAGAAGAGCTTCGAGAGCACGCCGTCGCGCGTAGAGAACACGTTGAGGAACTTTCCGGACAGCGCCAGCTCCGTCGCGATGTTCTCGAGCCCTCCCGCCGTCGGGATGAACGCGCCGGCGAAACACACGGCGTTCGTGATGAGCGGCTCTGGCGCCACGCGGATCACGGGAAGGCGAGAGGTGTCTGCGTCTTGTTGGTTGCTCTGCTGCTGCTGTGACGCCTTCCGCAGCCGTGCGATCTCCTGAAACACGCTGTAGATGACGGCGCCGCCCAGCGAGTGCCCGAAGAGCGTCACTTTGCGTCCACGGCAGAACGTCGGCTCCGACGCCAGCACCTGCGCCAGTAACGCCCCCACCTGCTCCGCCTGGTCCTGCGCCTTGTGCCACGGGTTGCCCGTGAAGTGCGTGATGAGCGCCGACGTCGCTGCACCGACGCCTGAGACCGAGAGCTGGTCGTTCACGTGCGCGCAGAAGTCGTTCCACGCGTCCACATCGCCGGCCTCCCAGAGCACGCCGTACACGACGACGTTCTCGCCGAACCAGGCGCTCCAGTTGCGCGACGGGTCCGAGCCCTGGGTCATGAAGCCGTTGATGCAGAGCACGATGTGCTCGCAGACGCTCTCGTCACCGCTCAGGTGCTTGATCTGCAGGTGCTCGAGCAGCCGTCGCTTGCGCACCACGTTGAGCGATGCCTGCGCCGCGTCGAACGCGCTCGCCCACAGCGACGTCGCCGTGTGTGCCGGTGTCGGCGCTGGAGTCGGAGCTGCTGCGGCTGGCCGCATCCAGGCGTTCAGCGCGCCCATGACGCCGCCCGTCGCGAGCGCCACAAAGTCGGACGTGACGAACGTGTCCTGCTGCTTCTGGTTGTGCTGCTCGCGGATCTCGGCAATGATCGAGTCAAGCTCGTGCTGGTAGAGCGCGCGCACCTGGCCCATGAAGAGCGCCACCTCCGGGTCGCGGATGCTGCTGCTGCCATCGCCGCTGGGCAGCTGCGCGAGGCGGTGCTCGAACTCCTGGAGCTGCGCGCTCGTGAGCAGCTGCTTGCGGTGCAGCTCGCGGCAGTCGTCGAGCACGAGTTGGCGGCTCGGCCCCGCTTGCGGTGCTGGCTTGGCTTGGCTGCTCATGAGGGTTTCGTCGGTCGCGTGGGTGGGCTCTCAGTTGCACAAGTAATAATAGCTGTCACTAGCGGTGTTGCTGCTTCCTCCCTTCTTCTCACCACGTATATACCTAAGGCGCCGAGCAATGGCGTTGCACTGCTTGCCTTCTCTGGGTGCCTTTCTTCTTGATGATGATGATGACAGGATGGACCTGAGTGCGATTGCAGAGTCACGGTAAGCTAGGGTCAATAAACCTCGTTATATTGTATGTATCTTCTTATTTATGGTATTATACACATATCATGAATAAAGTCAAGTTCAAAATTGCCCATTTATAACGATTAAAGCTGCCTTTTGAAGAAGTAGGTGATAGGAGAGGGAGTGACACATTCCGGACCCGAAAGGTTTCAGCTCAACGGAGGAGCCCCAACGGTCGTGAGGATGGAAGAAAGAAGATCACTCGCCCCATGCCAGCAGCACAGCAGCAGCCCCACCAAAATGCCTATGTCTGCGAACCTTCTTCTCCGTAACGACCTCTCCAGCGAGCTCCCAGAGTGAGTCCCGCCATCTACTTACTAACTCATTGGTGACACTGCGGTTCATGCGGCATGACGGAGCTCTTCACGTGAGCAGCTCCACCATCACCATCATGTTCATCCACAAGCGCACCAAGACGATCGACACCGCCGCGTCGATGGACGACCTGCCGCTCGAGGTGCTCTTCGCCAAGATCTGCGCCTTCGTGCACCTGCGCGACCGCTGGTTCAGCCTTGCGCGGGTCTCGCACCGGTGGCGCCAGCTCGCGATCGCCTCGGCGCACAACGAGCGCCACATCGACCTGGTACGTTCCACAGTCTCCTTTGTTGCTCTTGCTGTGCAATGAATGGCAGTATTCTCACACTCACGTCTTGCCACATGTTTGATTAATATACACCGCAGACCTGGTGCACGGGCGAGCACGAGCTGGAGGCCGCAGCCGCGATGCTCAATTGCAGCACTCGTCCACGACCGCGTGCGACACGACTCGAGGCGCTCACGCTGTTCGGGCCGCGCGTGACTGCGCCGCTGCTGCAGCATCTCTTTGAAGGCATCGAGCAGACTCAGCTGCGGCAGATCGACCTCGAGTCCAAGCAGATCTCCGACTGCGCGCTGGCGGTCCTGAGTCGCTGCACGGCGCTGCGCAGTCTCCAGCTGCGCTGCATCAAGCTCACGGACAACGCGCTCATCGCGATCTCGCGCGCGTGTCCTTTGCTCTCGTGTGTAGACATCTCTGGCTGCTCGCGCGTGTGCGACGAAGGGGTCATCGCACTCGCGATCAGCTGCCCGGCGCTCACGAATATCAACGTGTCCATGTGCCACCGGGTCACCGACCGCGCGATTGTCGCGCTGGGGCTGCGAGCGAGCAAGACGCTCCAAGTTGTCGTCGTGGACAAATGTCTGAGAGTGCGTGCGTTTCTTTCTCCGTTTATGCTCACTTGAAGTGTCCTCCTCGTATTGACTCCAATAGTGTCTCCTTGTGTTGGTCACTTTGACGATCGCAGATTTCGGGGCTAGCACTGCGGTTCCTCCTGAAGCTCCAGCCGAATCTGCAGATCCTGTCGTTTGCGAACTGCCCGAAAGTGCAAGGCTGGGATTTCCACGGCCTCCTGGATTCGCAAAGCGCTGGCCCGAGCTGCAGGCTCTCGGAGCTCGACATGCGCGGCTGCGCAGCGCTCGACGACAGCAGCGTCATTGCGCTGGTCTCACGCAACAGCTCGACGCTAACGAAGTTGGACATCTGCGCGCTGCTCAGCATCACGTCCATCACATTCAGCGTGATCGCGCTCTGCCCGCAGCTCCAGGTTCTGGATCTGTCCATGTGCCGCAGTCTTTCGAATAGCGACCTGGCGAAGATCGCGCTCGGCTGCGGGCAGCTCAACACGCTTCTGCTGCAAGGCTGCGTGAACATCAGTGACGCTGGTCTCGCTGCGATCGCCCAGCATTCAACGCGCCTCGAGCGGCTCTCGCTGGAGTTCTGCTACAACGTGACGGACGTCGGCTTTTCGCTCATCGTGTCGCGCTGCCAGCACCTCAAGTTCCTGAACGTGAAAGCGTGCAACCAGCTCACGACCACTGCGTTCAAGAACCTGGTGCGCGACAAGAAAGCCGCGCATCCGCTGAAAACCTTGGAGCTGGGGGCGTGCGCCGGTCAACTCACCACCACGGCGTACGCGACGATCGTCAAGCAAAAGTTCCCGCACTGCGTCGTTCACACCGCGTGAGGGAACTACAGCCACTCCTTCCTCCGGCTCTGGTCGGGGGTGATAATGATACCATTGTATAATAAACGAATGTTGTTGACTCTCAGATCTTCGCAAGCAATTCTGAGCGGGGAAACTCCCCAGGGTCGGATCTGGGGAGCTTTACCCCCACGAGAGGATAAGAACTTGTATCGCGTACTGCCTGGAAATACTGTAGCTCTCGAGCCGGAAGGAGGTAACCTGGACTGCAAAGTGGATGACTTCAATTTTGATTTGAGCTGAGGTGGTCGCTCGGTTCTGCTTTTTCGCTCCACCTCGATCCCAAAAGCGAGAGCGCGAGGACAATTATACACTTGAGATCGCGGTTGGAGGGTTCTGTTGATATTTTTGATAAGGCTCGCTGGGCTGGCTGGGTGCCTTGGAGTCTTGGTCGTTTGCTTCTGGTCCACGAAAAGCTCTTGGACTGGCGGATAGAAATAGCGAAACTCGGCGGAGCTCGCTTCTTGCTCCAGGAGGGATTCATTTCGAGAAAAGAGCGAGCGTCACGTAGCTGAGCGTGCGTGCGTGAAGAGCTGCATTTACTTGAGATAGCTACTGCCAGTAGCCTCATCCTCTCACCCCCAGTTTGCCAGCGAGGCCCTCAACTCTCACTCAAGCGCTTGCTCCTTGACGATGTCGGCTCGCATCCCCAACGTTAGCACCAGGATCGTGCCGAAGCAGATCGCGCTACCAGAGACCGGGAGCTGCTTCGATACGACTGTGGTTCATCCGAAGGTGAGCGCTCAATCCGCTGTCCAAACTTGCGAGGCTATGAACCGAGTCACTGACTTCTGCATCGTGGGTCGTGCTCTCGCTTTGTCTCCAAATAGCGCCGCACGTCGAACGACAAGCACGAGGAATCGGCCTACGGTGGCGCTTTCTCCATCTCCAAGCCGACGAAGCCGTACACTGCGGACAACTTTCTGCGCAAAGGGCAGGGCTCGGGAGGCACTGCTGACTTGGAAAAGGCGATCAAAGTGACCGCCGAGAAGAACGCCCCGAGCGTGTCGCCGCGCTCGAAGCTCCAGCCCACCGCGTTCAAGGAGCGCGCCAACCCTCCTGACACCTCGTTCCGAAGGTGAGAATTGCATGAACGAGTGAAGAAATACAATGTAACGCGAGTATTAACGTACGCTCACTCAACCGCTCGTAGATTCTATGAGCGCGGAGACTTGCCGATTCAGATCGACCACGGCGGAGTCCGGAATATGGTTGCCTGGAAAGTCGACATCACCAAGGCATGGCAGATATTGCTGCTTGAGCTTACTGATAGCGGAGGTGCCCCCCAGTTGATTCTAACTAACTAGCTGTGCATCGGTGTCTTTGACGTGCGCGCAGCTGGACTTCCATCACTATCTGCCCATTTTTTTTGACGGTCTTCGCGAGGTCGAAGAGCCGTACGCGTTCTTGTCCGAGCAAGGCATCAAGGACATGCTGATCAACGCAAGCTCCAAGGTGCTGCCAGTCATCCCGCAGCTCATCATCCCGATCAAGAGTGAGAAGAAATGCATTGTGTACCTACCTACCTGTCTGGGTTTGGCGTGTGGTAGGCACCCGGAACCAATTCCTTTTCTGACACTGCTGTTCTTGTGGGTTTGTAGACGCCTTGAATACTCGAAACGCCGGCATCATCGTCAAGACCTTGCACATCCTCCAGCTGATGGTCACGTGCGAGTCGGCCGCGCAGCCAGGCAACGGACCTGGACTCATTGGGCAAGCGCTCGTCCCGTACTACCGACAGATCCTGCCAGTCCTCAACATCTTCATCCGAAAGAACGGTACGATGTGGCTTGCTTTGTGGATGTATCTCGTGTCCGATGGATGAACTTGAGCACTATTTGCTGACCATCCTCTGGGATTCACAACTTGCAGACAACCTCGGAGACTCGATCGACTACGGACAGAGGAAACAGCTGAACCTGGGCGACCTGATCCAGCAGACGCTCGAAATCATGGAGACGCACGGCGGTGACGACGCGTTCATCAATATCAAGTACCTCATCCCGACGTACCAGAGCGTGTGCGTGGGTTAAAGAGAAGACCCCCCCTTCCATTATCGATAGTTGCTCACTCGCGTGCACGATGCAATGCATTCAAGATATGCATACAACTATACTAATGAAATGCCAAACCTTCAGTACTGGCACCACTCATTCGTTGTTTGTTGCTGGCGACGTCATATCATCGCCCTCGAGCGGATCCCAGTTGCAAAAGCACGCCGGGTAGTAGACAGGGACCCGGCAGACTTTGGGCGCGTCTTGGAGGTTAATGAGGCCGAGGGCATCTGGACCGAACCCTTTACTGGCTGAGCAAAGGAGGACGCGTCGTCCATACTCATGCTGCTGGGCTCGTGGTTTCCGAGGATTGTCGCCCCAGCAGCACCACCAGACGTGATGCCGGAATGCGTATGTAACGCGCCTGGGTCTGGACGACGTGTCCCGTGCGGTCGCTCGCGCTCTTCGAGCCGCGTGGCCTTCCGCTCGAGCTCCTTGTTCTGCTTCTTCAGCGCGTTGAGCTCCGTCATGAGCGTGCCGTTCTGGAACGACAGCGCAGACACGAGCTTGTGCTTCTCCTTGTTCGCGACATCCATTTGGTGCCGCAAGTGGTGCTTGTTCTTCAGAAGAAACTCGTTCTGTCGATGCAGCTCGGCCGTAATCTCCTCCGAGCTGTCGTCCTTCGCTTGCAGGATGTCCAACTGCCGCGTCAGGCGCTTGTGGATCCGGACGACTTCGCCCACGATCGCGCTCTTCTCCTGGACGGCACTGAGCTTCACCAGCTCTCCGAGCTCTTTTTGCAGCACCGCAATCGAGTGCCGGATTTTCTCCAGCCGCTTGTGAGACGAGGCGATGTCTTTCTCGTACTTCTTTGCTTTTGACGCGCTTTCGCTTCGCAGCCGATCACTCAGGTTGGCCTGCACGACAATGTCTTGGTTCGCGTCGTGGAGCTGGTTCATGTACTGCTGCATCTGCTCGATCGCGCGGTCTTTCGACAGCAGCTGTTTCTGGAGCAGCTCGATCTGCGAGCGATGGACGTTGTTCAGGCGCTGCAGGTTCTCATACGAGTGCTTCAGCTCGGTGTACAGGCGAGTGGACTCGGCTTTCTCTTTCGTGACGCACTCAACATTTTTATGCTCTTCATGAAGACGCTCTCTCAGAACAAAGATTTCGTTCCCCTTCTCTTGGTTGTCTGCACAGACCCCCTGGATTTCCTGATCTTTCTCGTTGAGCGCAGTGAGCAGCATCTTCAGCTCTTGGTGGAGCCCGGCGACTTTCCCTTGGACACTTGTCATTTGGTTTGCAGCGCGCACTTTCTCCTCTTCGATGTTCGTTGACAGCATCGACATTTGCGCCAACTGGTCTTGATCTTGCTGCCGTAGCACTTCGTGAAGTTGCTTTCTCGTCAGCTCCAGCTCAGATTGAAGTGAGCTCAGCGCAGATGAGTACTGCCGCTTCGTGGACTCGATCTGGCTGTCGTAGTCCTTCCGGAGCTCAGCTTCCCTCTCATATGCAGAGAGTCTCCTGTCTTCGACTTGTGACTCGGACGATATCAAACGGTGGCGTACTAAACCCAGCTCTGCTTGCAGTTTTTCGAGGCTCTGCAAATACTGATCTTGTGCAATTCGTGCATCACTGGACATCCCGTGTAAGCGCACGTCGCACTCATGAGCAACACTATGAAGTTGCGCATCCATTTCAGCCTGCAATCGCCGTCGCCTTTCTTCTGCTTCTTCCGCCGCTGACCCGATCTCAGTCTTCACCTTATCTTCGTATTTCTCTTTCTGCTCCGCTATTTGTCGGGTCAGCATTTCGTTCTCTAGTTTCAACTGCTGTAGTTCGGATTCCAGCTCCATCATTCTCAGCTTCCGCAGATCAATCTTGTTTCGATCGTACAGGGCGACTTCGTCGGCTTGGGAGATGCTGCTGAAAGTGGTCGTCGTATCAACGTAATCGTCATCGCTGATTGCAAGCCGTAGGGCATCTGTAGTGGAAGATCCAGCCTCCTCTTCGTGGCGCAGCGAGCAAGCGAGAACCACGCCATTGGTCGCATTCGTCAGCACTGCGTGCATTTCTCTCACGAAAAACATACCACAAACCGGAGATGTGTGCAGATCAACGCGCCTGATTTGCGGAAGAATGCGAATAGCTAGCTGCCCATCTTGATTTCTTTTGCCTATCTTCCACGTCAGAATGAGGACGGCGCCACTTGCTGTGCCAGCGAACAGCAGGTTTGAGCACCCAACGCCAATAACTGTGACGTCGTGCGGTATACTCTCTCCAAGTTGAACTGATGATCCTGGATGTTTGATAGCATCCCGAGTCAAATCGCCGTTGATCCACGCACGGATGTAGCACGAAGACGATTTCGTACTACGCTGACCACCAGAGCTGCTACTCACAGCCTTCTCGACAACAAAGAGCACGAAGTCGTGACTGTCGCGATCGAGTCTCCACGTTTTCAGTGATGAGATTGCGTTTCCCTTTGCTTGAACACGGCAGCTGCTTTCGGTGACAACAAAATCCTCGACCTCACCACCACAATGCGAGCGCAGTCTGCAATGCCGAAGTTCACCGGAGATGTCGACCCCAAAGAAGCTGCTGTCATGCAGCGACCATATGAATGCTGAAATTGAGTCGCGGAAGTCTCTGTACGTTCCAACTAGCTGAGGTTCTCGTTGGTGGCGAGTGAATGAAAGATAGACGTAGATCATCTTGTTGGCTGCGTGCACTCCGGCAAACATGCTCCCTGTTTGACTGTACTGGACGATGCTCATCTGTTTCTGCTGGATTTCGAACGCAAGACACAGCGCGTCTTGCAAGACAACGTAGATGTGCACTTTTGAGCTGAACGATACCAACAGCTCGTACCCTGATGGATGGATATCTACACAGAGCGGATGCAGTTGGTCTTCGAGTGCGTGAGAGACGAAGCACTTGTGGCAATCCATGAGGTTCCAAACGTTGACCGCATAATCTCCAGTCGGAAGAGTACAGAGCCCAGCGAAGCGAGGATTTCTTGATGACACGCTCAGTCGCCCCATAGCTGATGATATCGGTGTTGACGCTAGAGGAACGAGAGATACAATCTACAAAGAGATAAAAACAAGAATGCACGTAAGAAACACCAATTTGTCAATCCCAAATCGATGCAGAAAGCCGAGAAGCCAAACCTCATCGTCTCCTCGTAGAAAACACAAATTGCTCAGATCATAAGAGCCGTAGTTGCTCTCAGTACAGCAGAGCAATGTCGATGCAGCCGGATCAGTCGCGACACTCAGGATTGTTTGCCTTCAAAAGCAACACAGACAATAAAATCATCGTTGATAAGCAGCTCAGTATGTACTATCACCAGAACTTCATATGTCCAACTTACGCCCCACCAATGCGCATGCGGCGTTGCAGTTGCATCTCCTTTTCTGCACTCTTCATCATTTTCGAGCCAACACGAACAATTGACACGAGACCCTGACTTCCGCCCAACACCACGCCCTCTCCATTGCTCAACACGCTCATGCACGTCAGTTTGGCTTGGTTGTGAACGCCTCGAATCGTCTGGATCAGTTCTGCGTTGACGATCAGCTGCAAATCTCCATCTTCAAGCAGTGCCACCAAACAGTCACCAGGCAGCCAGACGTGGTCTACATAGTGAGTCACATGCTTCGACTTTGTCTCATCACCAGACTTGAAGCTGCTAAACACTTTGAGCGTGTACTCGGACATGGTCCACAGGCGAAGCAAGTTGCCACCGCTGGTCGACAGTTGCGCCATGTCAATCGCGTTAAAGCGCACTCTCGTCACTTTGCAGTGCACGTCCACGATTGCGACTTGGCGACTGCGTACCCAGTCCCACACGACCAGTGTCCAGGTCGTGTTCGCCGCTTGACAGCAGACAAGTTTCCCATCGTGAGAGAGTGCTGTGCCGCAAAAGCGATCAGTGTCAAAGCTAAGGGCGCCTCGAAAGGTACCATGTGACCGCTTGCTATTGCACGCCGCCGCTTTCTTCGGAGGCTGAGAAACCAGCAAATTGTCGTGAGCACGCTCGCCCGTATTGTGTCCATGAGCACCACCGTGATGCGAGTTTGATCCGATGCTGTAAATCGAGACCGTCGCAGCGCTGGATCCACTACCTTCTCCGTCTTCTCGCACAGCTGCGCGACAAACCGACAGGTACTGGCGCTTGCCGCAGAGTGCCATCGCTGTGATCTCTCCGAGTGCACCACCGCTGCCATTATTTCCACCGTTCGGATGACTGCGCTGCTGTCCCGCGAGGAACGTGAGCTCCTGGTGTTGAATGTTCTGCAGCACCGCGTACTTGCCGATCGCGAACACAAGCTCGTGCCTGTCTACGAACTGGACAGTGTCGCGGAATGCAGTGTTGATGCCGCTGCCACTCACGGGTGTCAGCGCTTCTGGGGGTGGCACATGGTGGCTCGTCGCATTCAGATCTGCGAGCGAAGCCGCTCCACCACCGCGGCTGCTGACGCCACTCGACGCAGCTGACTGCTGGTTCTTTCTCGTTGCCATACCGCTCACAGCAATTTGTCTGCAGTATCTCTCTGTCGCTGGGGTGTCTTGGCGCGTTCACTGCTCCATACGTCTCATCCGTCGCATTTGCGGTGACGGCTGCATGCTTTCTCTTCTTGAAGGGAAATTGCGGAGTTGGCTCCGCCTTTTAGAAACGTTGAGAAGCCGTTTAGAAACGAGAGACATTTCCCTAACTTATTAGAACACTCTCCATTAGAAATAGAAATATAGGTTGTACTATTTCTAACTCAAACCCATTTACATATCATGGGCAATCACTGTCATTCTCCAAAAGAAGTGAGCATGGCGGCCATCTTCGCACACCTGCACTCGTCTCCGCTCGTGGTGCGGCGGCGCCAGGGCTCCGAGTGGCGCAGCCTCAGTGCGTCTTCTTCTGCCTCCTCCTCCGCCGCTGGTTTGTCCGCCGACAGCAGCAATCGCAGCTACGGCAGCGGACTCGAAGCCGTGGAGATCATCGACGTCAAGGAAGAGCGCAAGCTGCTCGTGCAGTGCGTGCGCGAGTCCAAGAAGCGCATCGTGTGGCACAGCGAAGTGGCGGATCTGCACACATTCCGCAAGGTGCTCTCATTTGGTTGCCGCGCGCTACACTTCTCTGGTCACGGCGTCCTGGGGAAAGTCATTTTCGAGAACAAGAAGTGCGAAGCGCAGTTCATCTCGCAGCAGGAGCTCAAGGACCTGCTGCTCGCTGGCGGCATGGAGAAATTTCGTCCACCGCTGGTGCACAGTTCCAGTAGTAGTGATAGTGAGCCCTCTGCTGAGAAAGACGCCAGCGACAGCGATACGGATACTGACGGTGTGAGCGCGCATGAGGTCGAGAAAGGGTGGATCTCTCTGGACCAATTGCCACGACCGCAAGTCCCCGTGAAGCTCGTGTTTGTGAGCGCCTGCCATTCCGAGAGTGTTGCCGAAGCGTTTGTGAGCGTGGGCGTACCGCATGTCGTCGTGGTCTCAAAAGAAGACAAGGTGCTCGACAAAAAAGCGATGGAATTTTCCAAAGCGTTCTACACCGCGCTGTTCGCAGGACATTCCGTTGCAAAGGCGTTCGAGATCGGCCAAGTCCAGGCTGATATCTCCATCACCAGCGACGCCGGCAACTCCAAATTCAAGCTGCTGGGCAATGGTGACCACAGCGAAAAGCTCTTTCGGGATGTCCCCGAAGGAAAGTTCATTGAAAACTCGCTCCCACCTCCCGTGAACGAGTGCGATGCCGTCGCAGAGGTCTTCGTCGGTCGGTCGATCGAAGTGCACCATGTATACAAATCGCTGGTCGAAGGGGCGAGGTTGGTGAGCATCACTGGTGAACGCGGTATCGGGAAGACAGAGATCGCGCTGCAGTGTGCGCAGTATGCCACGGAGCGCCATCTGTTCAGTCACATTTTCTTTCTGAGGCTCGAGAATGACGACTCAGTAATAGCAGTTGACGAACAGGGCTCAAATGATTCCGTTATCCTTGTGAGAAAGTTTGCCAAGAGTCTCGGGGTCAAGGCAGAGGATGTCGATCAGCTGGCGGACCAGGTGCGACTGAAGTGCACAGAGGGCAACTATCTGCTGATTCTCGATGGGTGCAACAGGAAAACTCGACAGGACCCAAAGTTCCGATCTGTCGTCTCGATTCTATTGCGCCGCGTGAGCTCTCTGTCGCTGCTGCTCACGGGAGACGGCAAGCTTGGTGCAATGGATGGAGTCGGTGAGAAAATTGTCACTGTCGATCGCCTTCCACCGTCCGATGCTGCGCTCTTGTTCACGTTGCGTGCGCCACGCAAGATCAAGGCGCATGAGATGGGCGGAAGCCCTGACCTTGCTGCATTCGGCGAGCATCCTGTTGTGCGAAGCCTGATGGGGCATCCGAGGACAATCTGTGCTGTAAGTGCTTTTGAAGTTTTACCAGCCGCTCATCTGCTTATTTGCGTGTCTTAGCACTCGTTTGTCTGGGTTTTTTGTACTGTATGTCAACCAGGTCTCTCAATTTCTCGAAAACAAAGACATGGAACTTGATCAGCACGAGTTCCTCAACTACATCATCCCGTCCGTCAATGCAGGACTGAGCGTGAAGAAGTACGACCAAACGATTGGCTGCTTCCCTTCTTTCATCCAAGAAACGATCGAGTCCAGCCACGCAGCCCAAGCATCTGCCCACCAGCATCACATGCACCACCACCACAACCATCATCATCACAATCATCAGCAGTCTTGGGATGGAAACAAAGGTGGCATGAACGATATTGCGCGAAGAATGAAGCCCGCGGCATCTCAGGGTGACGTGTTGTCAAAAGTGTCTCTCGGGCATTCGCAAAGCGAACGAGGCACAAGTCCATTTCTTCGAGATGGGGCTGGGAGACCATCTCCGCTTCTTGCGTCACACAGTGAGTCGGATCTGATAGGGGCCATGTCAGCAACGTCGCAGCGCCAGATGTGCATCTTGAAAATCGCAGATCACGTGAAATGGGCGATACCAAACGAGGAGGGGCGACTGGTGTGGGCACACGCTGCTGTTGCGAACTCTGGAGTACCTGATGACGAGTACACCGCTGCTGCTGTGCACCAGTTGTTAGCTCTGCACCAGATGCCTCTGGACTGGATAGCTCCCCACATCAGCAGGTACTTTGCGACACAGTTGAAGCAAGCCGCTGTCAAGCGACCACTGTCTCTTCGGAGTATCGACTTTCTCTTCAAGAGCACTTTAGTGTGGGGCGGTATAGCTCCAGCTCAGCAGAATGGCTACGTCAGTTTGGAGATGTTCGCGGTGTTCTGGCAGTGGTTTGATCCGCTGACAGAGTGCATTCTGTATTCCCACTTGTGGTCGTACACCCAGCCGCGTCTTCTTCACGGATTCCTGTCGAAAGGTGCGTGTGTGAACATGCTACAGCGCGCACCTCCGGGGACGTTTTTGCTGCGGTTTAGCGAGACAAGACTCCGTTGCTTCGTGATCGTGTACGTCCATGATGACGGCTGCGTCCAGTTTGTCCCCGTGACGCGCAAGCAAGAGGGCGGCTGGTACGTTGCGCTCCAGGAAGACAACAGCGGTGTGACGTTCCCAACAGTCCAGGATCTGATTCTCAGCGTGAACGTACTCAAGTACCTGTTCCCCCAGACGCCGAAAGAAATCGCATTTCAAATTCATATCTAGCGAGGAAGCACAAGGGAGGGGAGACCAAGACTTTGTAAAGGGAGCAAAATTGTTTGAAGGGAAAAGTTAAAGCGAAGGCAATGCAGAATCAATCGCTGACTCAGCCGACAGAAGGTTTAGACGCTCTTGACGCAGCGAAAGCCGATTTGCGATGACCTATCGTAGCTTTCGCTGATCATAAGAAATCGGTTGTGCTGGTTCGCAGCGAGCGCTTGAGGAAAGTACCAGTTTGGATCGCTCAGGGTCGACGCCACGGGCTGGTAGAAGCTCCCACCTCGCAGCAGCTGCCCACAGGTGTGCTCGTCACAGAACTGATCCGTCATCTGCCACACGTATCCAACCAGATCCTCAACTCCGAAAGCAGTCGAGCGAGATTCCGCGTGGGACCCGACGGCGTCAGGCGCGGGCGGACTCTTGGCACGTGAGACCTTGTGCAACTTTGCCTCATCACCATTCTCAAAATCGTGTCCCCACGGGTACAAGTCATACTTGTCTCCGTTCGAGACCACGTACTGCCACTCCCAGTCGTGTGGGAGGCGCTTGCCGTAGAAATGCGCAAATGCGTCGGCATCTTCGCGCGATACGTACACGACCGGGCTCTTCTCGAGCTTCTTTGGCACTCGCCAGTCCTTCAGTGGATTGAGCTTTCCTGATTTAGGGTCGACACGGTTTTCCCAGTGGTTCAAGAGCCGCTCCAGCGATTTTGGCTCGTACTTGCTGGACGTGAGGAAGCGAGCGTACTCGGCGTTTGTCACGGGGTGCTTGTCGATCTGGAAGTCTCGAATCGTGAGGTGGACCGAATGGTTGTTCCAAGGTCGGTTCTCCCACGGAAACTGCACCCCGGTCCCAAACTCGGGCCACATCGGGGTCCACGTGACAACAGGCTCAATCTGCACGCCGCTCACGTTGAACCACCAGCTGTCGGAGCCACGGATCCAAATCATGCCATCAAGAGCAGGAGCAGCGGCAGCAGTAGCAGTAGCAGTAGTGATGCCAGTGTAGCTGTCACTCTGTGGGTTTGCTGACTTGTCGTTGTTGACCAGTTTCTGCTTGAGCAGTGGTCGCTTCATGGAGAAATCCGCAAGTCGAGTGGCTGTCATGACGCTCATCTTCTCCAGAAACGCGTCGAGTTTGTCGACCGCTTTGCCATCTTTCGCAGCGACAAAAATCGCGCCAAAGCCGTAGGGCTCTAGCTTGATCTGCACGAATCGAGAAGCTGTATCGTCGGCATCGCCTTGCTGCTTCTGCTGCTTGAGCTCCTTGCCACGGTACACATCGTACACTCTCGTGCCGCTCTTGGACTGAGCCAAACTCAGAGGGAGTCGGAATGTCGTCTCCTGATCGGACGAAGAGATCGCAGTGTAGAACCACCCGCCCTGCTTCACAGCCGGGAACTCGCTGGCGTACACCTTCTCACTTCGAGACCCAAAAGCGTAGGGTCTCCACTGCGCGCTCGTGGTCGCAAACGAGAACTTGCGCAGGATCGCGAAGATCCGCTTCGCCGCCTCGTCTTCGCGCTCGGTCATCGCATTCCAGATGCCCCAGACGTTCTCCCACAGCACGTAGCCGATGCCGTTGAAGAAAGCCATTTGCAGCTCGACCATCTTGTTCTGCGACCAGCGCGCGCAGACCTGCACCATGTGTCGGGGTTCCAGGAACTTGGCGCGCGACACTGGTGGGAAGTTTGCGAACCCCAAGAAGTACCCCCAGCTGATCGGATTGTTGCTGAGGTCCGCGGTGGGGACTCCGCCCTCCGGGGTCGCGACCAGAGGATCGCTGCAGTTGTAGAACGACCTGGGCACGCCGTACATGGTGTCGCCGTTGAAGCCGTCGGCTTGGATCTCTGATATAACCCGGTTGAGCATGACGATGTCCGCGTTATACATGCGCACCGTGCTCTCGAGTCCTCGCTCGTCGTGAGTGGCCGTGTCCCACGGGTTATACGTGATGATCACCCGCACGCCGCGCTTCTGGAACTGGTTCACGAGCGTCTTCACCGCCGGCATGCCGCCTGAGAGCGTCCGGATGAGATCCCACTGGTTCCGGTTGTCGATGCCGATGTTTGGGTACGAGGACCAGATGAGCACGCTGTCGATCTTGCCCACGCGAGCCTCCATCGCGTCCACGTACTTGTCCACCGTGTACTCGCCTTTCTCGCGGTCGTAGATGGCTCGGTCGTTGAGCATGAGCAGCACTTGCACAAAGTTGGTCTGCGTCCACTGCGCTTTCGGGACGTTGTACACGTCGCACGCGTCCTTTCCATCGTAGCGATTCGCGTGCAGCTCCATGCGCCGCCATCCTTCCCAGTCCTGGCGCCACGAGTCAAAGTTTTCGTTCTCAGCGGGGCCGTCGATCACTTCGTACCCGTCCGGCTGAACATCCCACGCGCCAACGAGGCACCACGACGCGCAGGTCGCCACCAACAGCACAAGTAACAAAAGCGAACGCATTGGAGCGTGGCAAACCGGAGCTGCTTTATTGCTCGTCTGGAGTCGTCTCTGGTGCAGTGCGAATTGCGTTGTGCGCCGCTCGAAATCCTCAAGCCAAAGCGAACGGCGCGATCTTTTGATCTGATTTTGGAGCAACTCTCCCCTTCCCCTTCCGTCTCATGATGGACAATTTGTGTTTTTTCCTTTTCATGCTCGTGTCATGATGGACAATTTGTGTCACAAACGCCAGCATCGAGTCGTCTGTGCAGATTGTCACCTGCG
This sequence comes from Globisporangium emineosum, assembly GCA_023334195.1. Taxonomy (NCBI): domain Eukaryota; phylum Oomycota; class Peronosporomycetes; order Pythiales; family Pythiaceae; genus Globisporangium; species Globisporangium emineosum. The sequence goes on from JAASGK010000658.1 coordinate 18,082, forward strand.
TTGGCTCAACACCACACATGAAGTCCTCATGCTGATAGAGTTGTTGATAGCACCACGGAACCTGCACTTGGGTGCCAATTTGGAATTTGTATTTATGTTTTCTATGGTGACATTTTGAGAACATTACACATCTGGAGTGATCCACATCATCATGTAGATCACCATATGGAGCGATCTATTCACCAAAAGTCGCAATCTTCTTTGTGAACATAAACAGTGCCGTACCCAACAAAAAAGTCCCACTCGTATTGCTACTTCAGGGTCTAGCGTCCCTGAAGTTACTTCTTATTGTCGATTCCTCTGGAGGCGTACTTTGGAGGGCTGTTGATCCACTGGTGTGGTCAGCCAAAGGCCACAGAGAACGAACAAAGAGCTTCGAGCCGTGTGTGTCCCCCAAACAGGTGCGTCCGACCGCTCGCCTGCGCGTCCGCCTGTGCGCACGTGACGCAGCCCAGCAGCCGCAGAGCGTCGATCCTGTAGAGGCACACACAGAGCTACCGTTGAAGTGGCGACATAGCGACAGGCAGAGACAGAGAGAGAGCGTGCGAGGGGCTCTTCTGCCGCCGCGAAAGAGCGTGACTCTTCCTGATCGCATTATGACCCCAAGACCC
>JAASGK010000659.1:0-18670 GCA_023334195.1 Globisporangium emineosum
AAAAGAACGAGATGAACAGGCGTCTGAGCCCCGTGTACAACGAGTACATCTTCCGGAAGCTGAAGCTGGGCGGCTACATGCGTCGCCAGATAACGGAAACTCGTCTCCTGAAGCGGTTCGAGAAGCTGTTCGGAAGCGGAACAGATACGATAGTCGCGATAGGGGATTGGGATCAGAGGCAGCACCGCAGGTTGCTACGTCGGTAGGGAACGAAGTCCCTGGGTGTCTTTCGACGCTTCTACGCAACCACGATTTGACGTAAAGCGCGTTAAACAGCTACCTATATAAACAAATATTCAAAACACTCCACTGGGTCGCGTTCTCGCGTTGTCACTCGTACTCACTCCTCACTCGTCCCAACCGATGGAGCGAGCGAGAGAGAGCGAGATTTGGGGGAAATACTACGGGCTACTACGCTCCTTTTTTCATCTGCTTCTAACTGTCTTCATAAGTTCATGCTCTTGGTCAGCGACGTGGAAAACGATTCTCGGGGACGCTGGAACATGAGCAAGAGCGGCTTCGGTCCCTTCTGCAAGAGGCGCATCGCGGCGCCAAAGCCCATCTTGCTGATGTTATTGTTGTTGATGCTCAAGAGCACGTCACCCACTTCCACGCGGTTCTTCTGCGACTCACGGGTCACGGCACCTTCGTTCTTGACGTTGATCACGCGAGGGTAGTAGCTCGTGCTCTCTTGCTTCACGACAATGCCCAGCGGACCGTCTTCTTCTTTCCACGTGATGTAGTACAGTGAGTGGTCAACCTTCGGGTTGAGACTGATGCACGACTGGCGCATGAACCGATCGTCTTCCTGAGGGTTCGAGCCGCGCAGGTCTAGATCATCCGCCATGTCGTTGTGGCGGAAGCGCAAGACCGCGGGTCGCGGTCCGCTCTCCAAGATATCGATCACCTTCTGGAATCGAACGCCTTGGGTAGAGAACTCGTTGATGAAGATCAGGAAGTCGCCGATGCGCACGTTGAACATACCAGGAAGTCCCTGGTTGCCGTTCGCTTGCATCACACACGGGTATCCACTGGCAACATCCGGGCGGAAACCAAGACCAAGTGGAACTCCCTCCTTCCACAGTACTTCATAATCCTCTTCGCCCAGCAGCTCGATCGATCCAGATCGCATGCGGAAGGACTCGGTTGGATTTCTCAGAAAGTGGAGGCGAACTGGTTTCTGCACTTCCTGCAACAGCGACAAGATTCGACGAATGTCGCCCTTTTTCACCTTCACTTTGCCCACGGCGAGCAGCACATCGCCGCGCGAGACTTCGAAAATGTCCGCACAGTTGCTCAGACTCTCATGCACACGACGCACGATCGGCATGCCCGAGATCGGATCACTCTCGAAGTAGAGACCCAGCAAACCACACTCCCACACGATCTCGTACTCGTTCTTGATCTGCTTGGGCGGTTCGTACGCCTCCAGTCTCTTCTTCGAGTCGCGGTAGTGGTTTGGACTGTGGCCGCCGTAGCGTCCATCTGGATCGTAGATCTCGTGGTTGAAATCACTGCCGCCACGTTCACTTGGAGGAGCGCTGTGGATCGAGATCAGTGGATTCAGACGATCTTTCTGAGAATGAAGGGAAAACGATCCCTCCAGCGAATCTTCTGTTGTTCGGTCGATCGAGCCAACGTACGACACGTCGTGCTCAAAGCTCAGTGTGTTAGCCGAATATTCGCGACGAACTAACCATCCGCGAACAAAGGACTGGATCACCGTGACTGCTTTCACGTGCCTCACCAGGCGCCGAGAAAGAAAGCCACGAGCAGCAGCTTGCAGCTTGATTGCGCCTCGCTCTCTTTGAATGATGTAGAGGTAACGACGACGACAGGAAACGCGGCGCCATGCCGACTGAATCAAAATCGCGGACTGACGCTTACGTCTGTAGACGCTGCGAGCCGCATAACCCAAGCAGTAACGCTGCAATGTGATCACAGATTTGTACAATGCCTTGGCACGGGCAGCTTCCAGTGCATTGTGGGCTTCGGGGAGACAAAACACCTTGGTCTTGCCAACTTGGAAAGGCGGGTGCTTCGACTCGGTCTGTAACTTGAACTGTGCAGTGAACTTCGTCACAAACTCCTGCGCCACTTCCTTGAGCTTGTTCGGAGGAATCTTCGACTGCTGCGATAGAATGCAGCTGTAGTTTCGGATGAACACTTCGTGCGTGAATCGCACTGGGTAGCCACTTCGAGAAATCTTCACGGCTTCCAGCACACCACTGCACCGAAGTTGCTCCACCACACGCTTCTTGTCAAAAACAGTCGAGCTCACTTCGTCGTTTGGCTTAATGCAGCGAACAAAGTGCGGCTCGGTCGCATTCAGGATTTCAAGAAGCGAAGTGAGCTGGCTCTTGAACTGGGCAACCACAGTGGAAGACATGATGCCAGATCGGCGACGAGTGTCACTTGATCGATCGTCGGTTTTTCGACCAGAATTGGTCGGTGACGTGGCAACATTCGTAGTCTCAAAAATCGAGCGGACGAAGCCAAACTTGGATGTCTTCAGCAAATCGATCGCCTCGGTGTGCATGTGATCCTTGTTCTTCTCGCAAAATCCGCTTGTTGTGTAGCACACGTTGCCAGCGTAGTGTTGGATCACAAATTGACCCTTCGCACGCTGCAACCTTGAGACCGAGAAAGATGATTCCTTCAGCAGACATTCGTAGTACTTGTTCGCGAGTTTCTCGTCGTTTCCTTTTGGAATCAAGCACTGCTCGTCCAAAAGCGAGAAGAGACCCATCTGGCGTTTCTCCAGCATTGTCACGCAAATGTCATTGTTTGGGTAATCCACAAACTGCCACGGGATCTCTTCCATGACGTACGTCTCCTGCTCCATGCGGAACACGAATCTGCCGAAAAGCTGCTGCAGTTTCTCGTTTGCATAGTTGATGCAGAGTTGCTCCAGACTATTCTCTTCGAAAATCTCGAAGCCGAAGATGTCGACCACACCGATGAACTGACTTCCTTGCTCTTCCTTGTACTCGATCGACTTGTTGATCCGTGCCACCAGCCAGTTGAACAAGTTGGAGTACAGCGTCTTCACAACAGAATCTCGCGTCGACGTAGCTTGGTTCACTGGCAGCTTCATCGTGATGAATTCCGCGCCAGCCTTGATCTGCTTCGTACACAGCGTGGCATGTAGCACATCTCGTTCAACACCAAGGAGCTGGCAAATCGATTCAAGACTGTCGGACGACGAATCCTCAATTGTCGACGAATCTTTTCCCTTCTCTGACACAAACGAAACGTTGCCCAAGTGCAACACTGCAGATACCACCTTCATGACGTGCAGCTGCTCGTCTTCGTCCATACCGAGGCTCGTCATCGCATGCCGGGTCTCCTTGTACGACTCTGCATCGTCCACGCCGTCGAGTCGGATGTAGCACTCCGAGCCGTTTAAATACTTGTACTCGGTCACATCGCGCAATCCGAGTGTGTGGCGATCTTCCTGGGACGCGCCACTGCACATTTCATAAAAGATATGGTAGTTGCGCTCCCCTTTCGCCTGTGAGACGAGACGAACGCGTTCGAGCAAGTATGTTGAGATCTGCGCACCAAGCATCTCACCCGTCGCCGTGAAGCCGAGCTTGATGAACTTGCCGAAGCGGCTACTGTTGTTGTTGCGGTTTGTACGCGCGTTACCAAAAGCTTCAAGGATCGGATTTGACTCCAGCACGCGGTCGTGGATCGTCGGTTGGCTGCTGGTTGCTTTCTGGCTGGCCGCTGGTTTCCGACACGTCGACACGTACGCCAAGTAGTTCATAATTAATTTCGTCGTCTCTGTCTTTCCGGCACCACTCTCACCACTCACTAGGATCGTCTGATTCGCCTTGTTGTCGCGCATCACCGAGAGCATCGTGCGGAATGCCTTGTCCGCGACGCCGTACACATGTGGTGCAAGCTGCTTCGCGGCTTCCTTGTCGCCGCCGAGCGAGTAGTACTTGGCCTTGATCTCGTCCGAGTAGAGGTCGAGTCTGCGGAAAGGGTTGTTCGCCACCAAGATCGAGCCTGTACTCGTGTAGATAAGTCCGTGGAAGAAGCGGTGCCGTAACACCTGCAGGATCGCCGGCTCGTGCAAGTGGATGAGTTTCGTCAGATCTTCGATCGTGTGGTACGCCTCGCCTTGGTTGCGTGGCAGCACACTCGAAATCGGGACGGGGAGCATGCGGCGCACCGAGCCGCGGCGGTTCAGTCGGCTGTTCCTGCGCTTGCGCGGCGCCGGCATGAAATCCGCCTCGCCTCCCTGAATCGCGTGTACAACATTGTCACCCGGAAGCACCAAGTGGTCGTCCGCGGTCTCTTGTTCGAGCGAGCACTCGACGACGCCTGCCTTCTCATCCACCGAGATCACGGCAGCCTCGCGCCAGACGTCGTCCTCGAGCACCCACACCGCCGCACCGACCTCCATGATGTCTCCTGTTGTGCGTGTGTTTTACGTAGGGATACGTCGTGCAGTGCCTGTTTGCGCTCCTGGATGTTGTCTCGCTCGCCTGGGAAAAGCCGACGCGTCTCGCTCAACTCTCCGTCTGCTGCTAATGTCGTTCGTGAGGTTCACCACCACCGCCGCCGCCGTCGTCTCCGCCGCTGTGATCTCCGCGCGCAGTCAGTCAGTCAGTCACCCAGTAGTCGGTCAGTTGTCAGGCTGCTGCTTGCTTCCTTTCCTCCTGAGGCCTGCCTGCGTCGCTGCTTTCCTTCTTCCTTGTCTAATCGAGAGAGAGAGCGAACAAGCAAGCGAAAGAAAGACAGAGCGGGCGGGCGGGCGAGCTCGAACCGAACGGCACAGGCGGGTGGGGAAAAAGCGTCCGATGGACGACCATCACTCCTTTTCTATGCTCCTCCGCTGTTTTGTTCCCTTCCTCCACAAAGTGAGGTTTTTCCTAGTTTGTGTGGATTATTACACACTTGCTCTAAATACAGTGTCTATAAATTACTACTACAATAAGCTGGTCAAATTGGCAGGGGACAGTTGTTTCAATAGTAAACACTAAATTACAGTTTACTATGTTAACACTAACTTTTGGACATAAGTTGATGAAATTGGTGACAGATCATACCCTCAGACACTGTGAAGAGGGTTTGCGGGATTTTGTGTGGATTGGTTGTGGCATTGCGGGATTTGGAGGGAAAAACCTCAAAACATTCAGCCCAGCTGGCACGGGCTAGGGGGAGAGGTGCGTGAAAGAAAAAAGGGCGATGCTTCGTGTTTTATTGACCCTTGTGAGTGAGTGAGTGAAAAGCAGGATTGGGGGGCGATTCTGAAGAAGCATTCAGCGTTTTTTCACAGCAAACTTACAAGCTCAACAGGATAGCAATCGGCTATAGAATCATGTTGGAGTTTGAGTTTGCTCTCTCATTTAAAACAAAATCCCTCGCCTCTCTGCAGACATCTATCAATTGAGCAGCACATTGATTGACTGTGAATTCCTCCTCAGTTTCTGAGGACATTTGAAGTCACTCCCAAAAGGTGTCAATCTGTGTCATTATCCCCGATAAAGGATAGGTTTCTTCATTTCCATCTGTTTCTGAAGTCAAAATAGGGTTCACGGAACCCAATATTCGACAAAATGTGTTTCATTTAGGCATTTCTGGGTTATTATGTTCACGCAATGCCGGAGCGACACTTGCAAAGCTGGGCGTGAACATTGATGTTCAATAATGTTCACATTATCGACACGTTTGCACCCTCAAAGAGATGCAAGCTATTGTCTGGAGCAGCCCGATCCAACGACAATGGGATAGTCAGAGAACTCGTTATTACTGGGCCATTGCTTGTTGTTACAACAACACACACCACCACCTCGTGATCTCTTTGTTGATCAAGGACACGAGAGTCAATGAACTCGTCGATGTTCCACCAAAGAGAGCGGAATTACTGTATCATTACTCTATTAAACAAAAATACAGTTCTCGTTGTATAATGTACAGTAACAGAATAGAGTGTCACAACTCAAAATGCATACTGTATTTTGCGAGGGATCAGTCGAATTCGAATGGAAAAAAAATAGTTCGATAGAGTTATTCGTGGGATCTTCCTTTTTGCGCCGAGAGGGGCATTTTGCACAAAAGCGAGACTGCACAGCGAGAAGTGCATCATCGATAATCCTCCGATCGAAGCTGTGTGGTTCGCGAGCAATCTGGAATGTCTGTGAGCGCTTTAAAATGGCAAAGCTGAGTCACAGGGCTCAGCTTTTCTGAAGAATCACAAGAGCACGAAAACTGGAGCCATTTGGGATGGATGGCACCCGTCATGCTCCACCTTCCACCTCCGATTTTGTCACACTTTGATTTCCGATTTGGATTTTTTTTTTTTAGTTTGAGCTGATTGGTTAAAATTGCGCAGTAGTTTTATAGATCCAACGCATCCAGTACGCCCTCACATCTTTGCATAACTTTGATTGACAAGCCACACAGAACCACACGCGTGCGCGCAATAATGGCTGGAGCGAATGCGAATGACGCGCGGGAGGAGACCCACGGAGAGTACCTGACGCGCTTCTGGCGCGCGCACGCCTCGGCGTTCATGCGCTGGTTCCTCGCGCTTCCGTACGCTGGCCAGGTGTCGCTGCTGCGCAACGCGTGCCCCGACATCCCCGCGCAGTACGACCTGAACGCCGAGCGACCGCAGGCGTCGCAGTTCCTCACGCCGGACCTGACGCTCAAGGCGCTCTTGGAAGAGAATGGCAAGGTGTTCCTGCGCATGATGAACGCGCGCGCGAGTCGCTCGGACGATTGCACCCGCCAAGACCTGATGTACCTGCGCGCGCTGCGAGCCGAGAGCAAGATGCCGACGTTCTCGGGTGAGACGTTCCGTCACGTGTCGCTCGCGTTCATTGACCCGCTCGACCCAGAGCAGAACGTGCAGTCGCTGCTGCCGTCGGCGTCGCAGGAGGTCCTCGACGAGAAGAAAGCGCTGATCGCGCAGGGCAAGCTGATCGAAGCCGACGTGTGGCTCACGCTGCAGATGCGCCAGCAGGTGATCTACGCGATGCTCACGAACGTCGCGCACACGTTCGAGACGATGTTCTTGAACCAAGTGATGGTCGGCGAAGTGTCTGCGGCCGAGGTCGGCTGCCGCTTCTGCGGTTCGTCGACGCGCAAGGAGAGTAGCAGCACCACTGACGTCGCCACGACGGGTTTGCTGCGCTGCGCGTGCGAAGCGGCGTACTACTGCTGCAAGGAGCACCAGGTGGAGGACTGGAGCAACCACAAGTCGAGCTGCAAGACGATCCGAAAAGAGATGGGAAAGGCTGCAGCTACTGCTGCTGCTGACGAGCAGGACGCGTCTAGCTAAGCGAAATAGAAACCACCCGATTCACCGGATACGCATGCACACACACACACACTCGGACCCTCGGAAGCCTTTGTTTCGCGCCATTTTGGTTGGCTTGAATTATTTGAGTATGTCTCATGCGCATGGTTGCATGTTTGACGATCTTTGTGTATGGGAGGCTCGTGACGTATTCGCAAATAGGAGCAAGTGCAACGGCCGGTGAAGCGGATCTCAATGTGAAATTTTCGTGAATGGGAAATGTGTGAAACCCCAGATGGTCGCGAATCTCCAAGAGCTATTTTTAGTCAGCAGGGGGCCGATCTGCAATGCGTATATTTACGCCAGAGCACAAGCAGAGCCAAGCTGTTAAATAAGAAAAGCTGAAAGCAAAAGCGAGCGAGGGTGCAGAATCCAAGTTGCTCAGCAGCCAGCGCCACCTCAGAGTGAGAGAGAGACGATGACAAAGCAGCAGCAGCAGATGGAGGAGAGCGAACCAGCCAGCAAGCACGAGCGAACGCTCTCGTCCCCAGAATGCTCTGCAGCTCCTTTGACCGCCCAGGCGCCCAAGACGCGGGCGATGGGCAGCAGTGCGGACTGCTCGCACGCCGTCTTGCTCAAGCGCAATGCCCGCAGCTACCACCGCCGGTCGCAGACGATCGTCGCAGCGGGCAATCTGGAGCTGCAGCAGCTGCAGAAGCTCATGCAGATGGAAGTGTTGAAGCACGACCTCGAGTCCAAGAGCAAGGAACTGGAGGAGTCCCAGGAAGAGGCGCACCTCGCGGCGCTCATCGGCCAGTCGCTGCTCCAGCGAACGGAAGAGATGGGCGCCGAGATCGAGTCAACCGCGATGGAGGTGCGTTCATACCAAGGTGTCGAGTTCTATTTAACGGGCTCTTGACCAAGACTATGGCTTCTTGTGTGTGCTTGTAGCTCTTGAATCGCGCTGAGAATGCCGAGCACGAAGTGAAGGTAAGCAAACACACGCTTATAAGTCGGAGCTCTTCGTTTAATGTGTGTGTGGCTGGACTGACTAATAGCGTTTTCCCTGTGTTGAATTGTACTTTGGTGCCATAGGTTCTCGAAGCCAAGTTGTCGAAGACGTACAACCACATCCGGTCGATGGAGGTCGCGAAAGCGAGAACCGTCGACGAGTCGGACGAGATCTCCCAAGAAGTTGAGACGCTCAGGTACCAACTTTATATATACTGCAAGTAGCTTCCCATGCTGTTTTTCAAATGCGAGTCTCTGTTAACCCTAAGTTGTCCGTCCTTCACACACAAATCATCCCATAGGATCCGAATGCAGGTTCTTAAAGCAGAAGTGACGAAAGCCCACGATGAGACGCAGCAGATTCGCACTTCCAAGGAGTACGTGGACGACGAGCTTGAGTCAACCAAAGACGCGCTTGCGAGACTTCAGTCAGCACACACGCGCTTGCTGACAGAGTGGAAATCCCAGGGCAAGCGTGTCCAGGAGGTACTTTCAAACCACTTTAACCTGACTTAAGCTATATTTGAAGATAGCTGGTCAACTCATGTCGATTATGTATGTGCTTCTCCTTTTTCTTCCTAGCTGGAGGCAGCTGAGCGCTACAACCTCGAGCACATCGGGCGTCTTGAGATCGAGAACCAGTCGATCTGCCTACAGCACCGCCTGCAGGAGCGCAAGGAGAAGAAATTGGTCTCCGAGAACGAGTCGATGACGACCAAGATGACTTCGCAGAAGCAGCTCGCGCGCGAGTTTGACGCGACCAAGCGCCAATTGGAGAGCACGGTAAGTGATAGCAACATGACTCTGTGGTGGATGACACCTTGCTAAGGGCTGACAAATTCTTCAATTGTGTTGCTAATTTGTAGATTGAGGCGCTGAACACCGAGCTGGACGATTTGAAAGATGCGCTCGTAGCGGAGCAGCTCCGGGTCTCGCATCTCACGAAACTGAACCAGGTGCGGAAACCAATACAAAATGCTGAATGCTCGCAAGAGAGAGAAAGCGAATCTACATGATTACAAACAGGAAAACTTACAGATATGAGTTTGCTACTGGGATGCCCTATTATTGCCAGGATCTGCAAGACCGCGTCGATGAAAATGGGAAACCCGAGGAAGCTCGCGCCGCGATCGGCAGTCCGAACTCATCAGCGATGCTTCGCCGCGGCTCGCTCTTCTACGAGCTCTCGATGCAACTGAAAGACGAAATGCGCCACTCTTCCCAGCAGCAACAAGAACAAGAACAACGGGGTAAATTTGCTCAGCAACAGCAGCAGCACGAAGCCAATCAACCCCACTCTCAAAAGAGCAGCCCGGGCACCGGTACTGGGAAAGCCCCGACAAACCACAACAATGTTCCTGTCCTCAATCTGGTGTTGGACCTCGATGACAACAACACCGACTCGTTCGAAGACGACGAAGAGGGCAAGCGCTATTACGCGGCGAGCGTGAGCTCCACGACGAAAACCGCCAGCAGCACCTCGTATCAGCGCTCGCAGGACGAGCAAGACATCCTGAAAGAGGTCCGCTTCGCTTCTTCCTCGCTGCAATTCATCAATCCTAGTCTCTCAGTTTGCAACTCTCCTTTTCGCACTGTTGGCAGTTTTTCATGCTGACCGCCGCGGCCGTGAAGATCGCGGGTGGGGGACTGGGCAACGACACGTGCAACATCCTGAACGAGGTGAGACTTTGGTTGTCTTTCGTGCCCTATGAGCTTTCTGTCATGAACCATTTTGCTCATTTTTTGTGGATGACCTGGTGTATTGGAAACAGGATCTCTACGAAGAAGCACTCGACGAAGGGCTTACGTTCGACCAGTACCACGCGTGGCTTGAAAGACGTCTCGAGGGAGCGCCGGAGGTCAGCGTCGAGAAGAAAGCGCCAGGAATGGCTTTTCGTCAACTCAACGAACCGCGCAGCTCACGAAGACTTTCAGTTGGCTGAAGTAATGCGAGCGACAAGGATCCCCCAATAAAGTAAGCGAAATTATAAGAACCTCCAATCAATTAGAATATGAAACACCACGAAAGAAGCAACGCTGTGGCACTGTTGTTGTTGTTTTCTGCCTTGTTAATTATGATAATTATGATAGAAACATGCATTTATTCATGAACCGTGAGGTTGAAGAGCTATTCTGATGCGCAGCTTCTGGTCCACGTGCGGCTTCCATCCATGAAGCGGGTGATAGCTCGTCCATACAAATATCCGTTTTTCTTTGCTTGAGAGTTCATAAACGTATCCATTCACGCAGAGAAAGAGAGAAAGCTCTCTACTTGCGCAGGTGTTTGAAGATCGCGTCGATGTCGTCGCGGGTCTGCGTGATGAAGTTGCGGCCCTCGCGCTCGATCACCTCGCCCTTGTCGTTGAAGAAAATGAGCGTCGGCACGGTCTTGACGCCAAACTTGTCGCACAGGTCGGCCTTGAGCAGACGCTTCTCGTACGGCAGCGCGAGCCACGGCATGTCGGCGTAGTACTCGGCGAACTTCTCTTCTTCGCGGTCCGAGGACACGAGCACAATCTCGAAGTCGTCGATCTTCTGCTCGTTCACTTCGTCGTAGACGAGCTCGAGGATCGGCGTGAACTTGCGGCACGGCGGGCAGTACGAGCCCGAGAAGTAGAGGCCGATGACCTTCTTGCCGGCCAGCGCCTGCGAGGTCGGCACGATGCCGCTGGTCTTGGTGACGAGTTCGTTTTCGAGGAGCGCTTCCATCTTGAGTGATTGAGTGTGTTGCGCGAGTGCTACTTGTCGCTTGGTGATGCCAATTGAGGAATGCGAAAGAAAGGAGGGGCCAGTGGCTGGCGCGCTCTCGCAAAAGTCTTCAGGGCTGGCTGATTGGTGATCATCTTGGCTCCTTTCTTTTTTGTGGGAACAGGTGATTACGGGGCTCAGTTTTGGCGGGAAGTGATTTGATTGGATATAAAAATCAACATTTTTTAAAATGCCATGTTTGATTGGTTGAACTGTGAAGGAGGAATGACATGGATGCAATTGGAGGAGGTGATTGGCGGGAAGAGTTATGACAGCAAGGCGCGGCGCATAAGAATGAGAGGCAAACACGCACACATGCAAGGTCGAGCATCGGCGTGATTGTGGCTAAATATGGCGCACGTTGGGGGCGTTATCATGGTCTAACACGCACTTAGTGGAGACGAGCGAGCTGCCAAATTGCCCTTCATCAACCCACTGTAGACGAAGGGTCAACAAGCGCAAAGAGATTCCATTTTCTCCAGTCGCCTGCACTGACTTGCAATGCTCTCATGTTTTGCACCATTTGAATCCCTCGCTTCACTGTCAGGCAATCGAGCCTCGTTATGGAACCCGACGAGGTCTCCTCAACCGTGCGATCTCGGGGCTCCAACTGTGGCATCCTGAGCTCAGCATGCACTTGGCTCTCTTTTTTCCACATGTCATTGCCGCTTTTTCGTCCGAGCTAGGAAGACCACAGCGTTACTCACTATCAAGCCAATAACAAGCTCACAAACATGTTGATGCGCTGGATCGTGCTCGCGTGCATCGCTGTTGCTGGTGGTCACTGTGAGCGCTGAGGAGGGGCAAACTGCATCGCTAACCGAAGCCCAAGGAGCCACTCCAAAGATGGACGCCCCCATGGAATGCATGCCCGGCATGAAGCTCACGGGCGAGAAGGACGAGCTGAAGCAGCCGACGGGGATGTCCAAGGAGCAGCTCTATGGTGGTGGCGGTGGGATGCAGTACGTGTACACGTACCGCTACCGCTTTTCGTACCCGTACGGCAGCAGCATCCACTTCGGCTGGCGCTACCCACTTTCGTACTGGAACCTGTCCGGACGCAGCGTCTACGGTGACAACTGCCCATTCGGCCGCGTGGTGGGCGACTACTACTACTGCTAACTAAACTGGTGGTGATATGCGTCTTCTGGAGCACAGTGGAAGGATGCAGAGGAGAAAGCAAAAGTGTGTTCACAGTGAGTGATCGAGCGTGGTGGTCGCATTACAATGGTAACGAAAGAGTGCCGACGAAAGGTTTTGACTTTTTGAACGAGCGTTGCGGTGTTTCTAATGGATGAATAGTGAGTTGATCTCATTTGCATCTGAGTCGTTGAAGCAACTCCACCGGTCCGTCTAAATAAATGAAATAGCCCCCGATTGAAAGTATTAATAGTATTATGTTTCGACCATCCTGGATTTGAGCACGTTCACGTTTGAAAGAACAGTGCGGCGTGTGGGTATTGAAAACAGAGACCTGGTTGAGTTGAAAAGCACTGAAAATCGCAGGCGTGAACTTGGCTGGTGCTGTGTGCAGACTTCAAATCTGTAGGCCGTTCGCGCGGCAGTGGTTCGATTCCACCTCACCTGCGACTTTTTCAGATTTGACTTGAGTAAAGTATGAACCCTCAAAGAGCAAATTCAGGTTGGCTTTGACTTGATTAAAGTATGGCAGCACGATTTGACAAACTCGTGAAGGTCCAATTAGGAAAAAATATCACCGCCTTTTAGAGCACTGTTTCCAAATTATACCTTGTTTCAGTTTGTTGCTAAAAATATTACCTTGTTTTGGTTCGCGTGAGGCGTGAGGCGGTTGTTGGATGGGTTTGATTTGCAAGCCACTCCCCCTTCTATGGGAATGCGGACGAACTCATCATCGACCTCATTGAACAAGCGGAGCTGACGACGCCCGCCGACCGCTCACTTTTCCCCACACGCGCAAGCAGCCCCACCCACCAAGCAAGTGAGCGCAGCCCCTCGTCCACAAGCGCCTCCACCAGCAACAGCAGCTCCTCGCCAAGCCCCTTCCGCGATGCCAGCGCGTCCTCTCCAGCCCGAGCAGCTGCTCACCCCCGTGCCGTCGGACATCGCGATCAGCGATGCGATCACCCCGCTGCCGATCAGCGAAATCGCCGACGCCGCCGGGATTGTACGTGCTTGTGCCTGATTTGACTGACTGATTCTGTGCGACATTGTGGTGTGCCTGGCTTACTACCGACTGACCGCCACAGGTGACGCGTTCGTTTGATTGACGTTGTTGTTGTTTTGGTGTTGGTAGCTCCCATCCGAAGTGATCCCGTACGGCGCGTCCAAGGCCAAGATCTCGCTCTCGGTGCGCGACCGCCTGAAAGACGCGCCGAACGGTAACTACGTCGTGGTGACGGGCATCACGCCGACGCCACTGGGCGAAGGCAAGAGCACGACCACGATCGGGTACGTTCGCAGCACTATCAGTCTCTTGCTTGCCCTCCTTGCCTTGGTGGGCTTTTCGACCTGACTTGACATTGATCTTGTTTGTTTGTGTGAATATTGACAGCATTGTGCAAGCGCTTGGCGCGCACTTGAACAAGAAGGCGTTTGCCTGCATTCGTCAGGTACAAAAGACGCCCACAGTGTGTGTGAAGTGACTTGTGCCGCATGAAGCGCTGACATTAGTGTGGTGGGTTCATTTGTTTGTATCCTTGTAGCCATCGCAAGGACCAACGTTCGGCGTCAAGGGTGGTGCTGCTGGCGGCGGCTACGCGCAGGTCGTTCCGATGGACGAATTCAACCTGTACGTGCAAATCATTGCTTTGCTGGGGTGTTTGTCTGGATCTAGCGGCACACTCTGACAATTTGATTTGGTTTTGCTTGCTAGGCACTTGACTGGCGACATCCACGCAATCACCGCCGCCAACAACTTGGTACGCACGATCTCCCACTACTATGCACAAATCACCTTCATGCGCTAACTACGAGCTCAATGTCAATTGCTAACAAACACGGGGCTTTCGTTCTCTCTATCGTGTTTGCAGTTGGCTGCCGCGATTGACACCCGCATGTTCCACGAGTCGTCGCAAAAGGACAAGGTACAATTAGTGACAAGCATGCCGCCGATCGTGTTGCTTGAATCGTCCAACTCATATGTATTTGCTATCACAACGTGTAGGCACTCTTCAACCGTCTTTGCCCTCGCGCGAAGGACGGCTCGCGCAAGTTTGCGCCAGTGATGCTCACGCGCCTGAAAAAACTGGGGATCACGAAAGTGTCGCCCGATGACCTCACGGACGACGAGATCTCCAAGTTTGCGCGTCTGGACATCGACCCGGACACAATCACGTGGCAGCGCGTGCTCGACGTGTGCGACCGCTTCCTGCGCCAGATCGTGGTCGGGGTCGCCCCCACAGAGAAGGGCAAGACCCGCACGACGGGCTTCGACATCACGGTCGCGAGCGAGATCATGGCCATCTTGGCGCTCACCACCAGCTTGAAGGACATGCGTGAGCGCCTGGGACGCATCGTCATCGGCCTCGACCGCAAGGGTGAGCCTGTTACGGCCGACGACCTGGGCGTCGGTGGCGCGCTCGCGGTGCTCATGAAGGACGCGATCCAGCCAACGCTGATGCAGACCGTGGAGGGCACGCCTGTGTTTGTCCATGCCGGTCCATTCGCCAACATCGCGCACGGCAACTCGTCGATCATCGCCGACGAGATCGCGCTCAAGCTCGCCGGTGAAGATGGCTACGTCATCACGGAGGCGGGCTTCGGCGCGGACATTGGGATGGAGAAGTTCTTCAACATCAAGTGCCGCACGAGCGGCTTGACCCCGCAGTGCGTCGTGCTCGTCTCGACGATCCGCGCGCTCAAGATGCACGGCGGCGGCCCGAACGTCGTCGCTGGCCAGCCAGTAAGTATTGCTTTGTGAGTCTGGCTGCTGGATTGGAGCTAACCAGTGCATATGTATGCTTCTTTTGTAGCTCGACCCAGTGTACGTCGATGAGAACCTGGAGCTCCTGGAACGCGGCTGCGCCAACATGCAGCACCACATTCGCAACGCGGTACGTTCTCTCAGTTCTCCATAGCTAACAGTGTACTTTGGGCCATTTTCACTCACTCGTTCATGGCTCCTACGAAAAAAATCAGCTCAAGTTCGGCGTGGCTGTCGTGGTGGCTGTGAACGTGTTTGCGACCGACTCGGCCGCCGAGATCGCGCTCGTCAAGGTGAAGGCGCTCGAGGTCGGCGCCACGGCCGCGGTGGAGAGTAACCACTGGGCTATCGGTGGCAAGGGAGCGGTGGACCTCGGTCGCGCGGTCATCGAGTCTTGTGGCAAGATGCGTGCGCAGGGAAGCCCGTTCAAGTTCCTCTACCCACTCGACATCGGCATCGCCGAGAAGTTTGAGATCATCGCCAGTACGTTCTTGATACAAACAGCATCATGGTCTGCTCTTGTTCAGTGTTGCTCACTGTGTTGTTCTTGTTTTCATCTTGTGCCTCACTTTAGAGCAAATCTACGGTGCCGCGACCGTTGAGTTCTCGGAGGATGCTAAGAAGAAGCTCGCCGTGTACTCTGCGCGAGGGTACGGCAACCTGCCGGTGTGCTGCGCCAAGACGCACTTGAGTCTGAGCACGGACCCGACCGCCAAGGGCGTGCCGACGGGCTTCTCGGTCACGGTGCGCGACATCCGCGCCTCGGTCGGCGCGGGCTTTGTGTACCTGCTCTGCGGAGACATGATGACCGTGCCGGGCTTGCCAACGCGTCCGGGCTTCTACGATGTGGACCTGGACGTCGAGTCTGGAAAGGTGATTGGGCTTTTCTAAGAACCTGTTTTTTCTTTTTCTCAAACAAGAATGATCGATGTTTCCTCATTCGAGATGGGACTGGAGTGAAAGAGAGCACACAAAAGTACATACTACAGTGTAAGCGTTTTCATTGATACAAACGTGATGTAATCCCACCGACCGACGTGTTCTTGTTCTTTTTCATTTTCGATTCCTCTTGGTATGTTTTAAGAAGGCGGGGCACCGCTGCTGCTGTCTGCGGACGCTTGGTCGTCCTTCACGGGCACCTCCATGCGGTTGTTCAGGAACGTCTGCCAGTGGTAGAACTGCTGGCTGTGCACGAGCGTCATGAAGTCCTCGCGTTGGATCATCTGGAAATGGAGAAAGCAGACAACAAAATAACAACATACAACCGTGTGTGTATGTGTGAGTGGGGACAATATACAAGTGCCTTCAAATTGGCTTTTCAGCCTGTACCTGGCGGAAGCGCTCATCGTCGAGCATGTCTAGGAATGCGAGCGCGTGTGGGTAGCTACAACACAGCAAACAAGTGACCAGTAGACCAGTCAGCGTCGTTACAATAGCCTTCCAACTGACCAGCACATGATGGATCACGTACACAATGTACTTGGCGTACTGCGGCTGCTTCCAGTACTTGAGATACTGCAGGTAGTTCATGAACGCAGGGTTGTCAAAGTACCGGTTGATCGCGAGGACTATGTAGTGCAGAGAGGAAGCCACAGCAGACGCGCAAGCCAAACGATCCATTTAGCTCCTTTCTTTCGTTGGTTTCAAAAGGACGCCGCGCGTAAAACAAACAACGACACTCACAGTTTAAATAGGAGGGGCTCGCGAGACACTGGATGAACTCGAGCTCGATCTGGAAGCGGATGTTGTTCGACGGCACCTCCACGTTCGGGAGAGGCACTGCCGCCGCCGCTGCTCCTGTTGCCTTCACCGCCATTTTCGTTTGTGCGTGCTTTTTCAAGACGCAATTTATGTCAGCATTTGTTGTCATTTTTAAAGTTTGTCGAAAACCGTACACAAATTTTAAATACGGCGTAAGCCAATTTTAGTTTATTTATGATTTTCGACTATTTATTTATGGATTTAGATGGCGGCGGTGTCTGGGAGCATACGCGAATGTCCTCAGCAGCAGCAGGCGAGAGCGAGCGGGAGAAAATTCGCGTGGTTTCAATGGATGAGAGCGCATCTGGTAGGTGGTGATGTGGTATGGGGAAGAGGTGAACAGGGTCATGCTTACTTCCAGGTTGGAAGTAGGTGCTCGGCTGGACTTGAATGCGCTTGACTCGAGTGGACTGGAGAGCGATGAAGGTGATCCGGACGGCAGGCAGAATGGAAGTGTGAGTGACGCTGTTGTCATGTGTATCCATGCTTGGATGTGCGCGGAGTTTTATGTGCTATGCATGTCTTTTAATGTGTGTGAATGTTGCATGGTGCTGGTGTGAATGGATGTACGTGGACGGCTGCACCGGATCATCTGCTGACTTCATGGCAGTTGAGTTGGACGATGGCGACGGGATAAATAGAAAGACATGTATTGTGTTTGATTTGAAGTGTGTGTGTAAAGCGTGATACCGAGCTTGGGGAATGCAGCGAGGAGCTCACCATTCGTTATGTGGGGATCTGCCTGGTTTACGATAGAAGAGCTCTTCAAGCCATTGTGTTGGTCTTGTCATGGCGCCGTCGTGTTGTTTCGGGCGGGAAAGAGCGGTCGGCGGCTCAGCTTCGCGTACAGATCGACAATCTACAGCGCATACACAATAGATTCGCTCGTCAGCACTCCCATTCGCTCGTCAGCTTCAACTGCCGGTTTCAGTGGGGCCGCTTATGGCGCGGACATGCACGCAACATAGCATTTACTTCATCTGCGAATGCAGATGCCTCAGTGTATGGGTCATTTCCTTTTAGGCTGGCAAATCGCCTCTGGATGCGCAATGACTCTCACTACCATATGCGGGGTGCACCTGATAATGCCACAAGAGCCATCTTCACATCCGACGCACATACATTGGTATCCATTTTCGCCATGGTGCCATCGCATCAGAGAAACACTATGCGCTCACGACCCATAACAGAACCAACTGACAGCCATACACACAACGAACCACATACAAACTATAAATCACAATGAACGCACCTGCTGCAAGAACTGATCTTGTTCGCGCAAAAGCCCCACGACAGGACCAAGTCCGTCGCTGTTCTTGCGGCGCCGACTGCCCGCGAGCGCGACGGCGATTTGCTCGGCGTTGCGGTCGATACACTCGAGCAGGTCCTGCACGGCCACGAGTTCCTCCGGGGGCTGCTCACCGGCCTTCTCCAGCTCCCGCAGCAGCGTGCGGCTGCCATCCACGCACGCCTTGAGCGCCGCGCTGGCGTTTGAAGCAGACGCTGTCATGGTTGAAAGTGAAGCGCCTCGACTTCTCATCCTTTTCGACAAATTAGACTCTTGTCAAGAACAGGGACTTTTTGAATAGCAATTCGTACTTTGGCGAAAGTCGACAATTTTTTCTACATTTTGGAAGCTAATTATGTGTTTATGGTTTCGAAATATTCCCGTGGATTGATTTTTTCTATTTTTCAAAAGCCCGTGATAGACGTTCATCGCTTTTGAAGGGGTATGAACTTTTTCTTGTACAAACCTGCGATTTATCAAATCCTCCAACAATTTATGCATTTCGTGAAACCTCCGAGAATCTACTGTGGCTGTAAAAAGTCTCCGCACCCTCTCCAAACCGATCTATTTTTCGGTCTTGCGAAAAAACGATGAGAGGTATGAGCAAAAGAACAGATGGATCGTGTTGAACGGGTTATAAGAAGCTGAAGGCTACTTTGTTTTTGAGCGAATGAAAAATTCAGACTTCAGGAAGTCGAAT
>JAASGK010000660.1:0-18632 GCA_023334195.1 Globisporangium emineosum
GATAAAAGAATGAAAAAGAATCGCCAACCCATGTTGTTTTGACCAAAAGAACCAGCGTATTCTGGCGTTTCTGACGGTACCTTTTTCGCGCCAAAAACTTGAAAATTCAAACCAAACGAGTTCAAAATCTGACGGAAAAATCATTTTTTTGGACAGACCGTGACTTTCTGGACCAACTGTACTATAAAACAAAATATCTACACAAACTATCCAAAGGGAACCTCCCTTCCGTAAATAGCGTTTTGCAAATTAATGTATACATGAACACTTCCGTAATTAATGTGGTCAACATTAGTCTGTGGTATGCGATATGTGAGCAGCTCCTAATAATATGTGGTCAACATTATCCTGTGGATATCGTTCATGCGACGTGTGAGCAGCACTTGAAGTGAATTGTGCCTACAGAACATGTTGTTGCTGATCATTTACCACTCTGCCTGTTGAATGGGTCTCCTGGCTTCGCGTGACTTTGACTCAGTGGTGATGGGGACGCCTGGCGCTGCAGCGGCCGCTGCTCTTCGATTGACTGGCTGTACCGCTGCTGGTGCTTGTGCAGCGTCTGCGCGCGCCGCTCCTGGCTCTTGTCGTAGGCGTCGTGGAGGTGGTCGGTCTTCGCGTCGTAGTCCTGTTGCTGCGCGCGTATCCGATGCAGTCGGCTCATAAAGTTGGCATTCTTGCGCTGCTTTTCCTCTTGGCCGAGCGTAGCCGTCGCGGACGACGATGAATGCGACTGCGACGCTCCAGACGACTTCTTGTACTGCTGACCTGATCCGTACAATTGCGTCTCGGTCACGAATCGTGAAGGTGCTGGTCCATCCGAATTTCGTTCTGCGTGCCTACAAATACAGAAATTGAGTTCCACAAACCTCCTTGGTGAGGTGGCTAGAGCTACGACGAGAACTTACCATATGAACGAGCTTGTATCGTGAACTGGGGTTTGTCCATGCCGAGTCGGTATCTTCGCTTTTCTACTCGCACGAGCCGATGAACACAAATTGGTCAGAGGACCTACCAACCAATACGAACTGAATTGGCCCAACTTCTATACAACGTATACCGCGATAGGTGCGTGAAATCGAACGTCGCTGCTTTGGGACGCGCTTCCTTGTCTTTCTCAGGCGTCTCTGGGGTTGTGTGGGTCAGTGGAGTCCCACCGCCACTGGTTTCATTCTGCAGCCCGGGTTTCTGGTTGAACAAATTGCTGAACTCTTTGTAGCTGATCTCGCCGCTTCCGTCGGTGTCCACAGCTTGCGCCAAGCACCGGAATTCTTGGTCTGTAAATTGTAAGCCGAGTTGCTTGAGCTACAAGTGCATGAGGCAAAAATCAATCACGCAAGCATCAAGCAACTACAGATCACGAATAAACCCCAACAGAGAGACATCGTACCCCTTGCCGTAGCTCCGAATACGACAGATTCCCGCTGTGGTCGTCGTCAAACGCGGCATACGCGTCGTTGATGCGAGGTGCAAATGCCTTGATCTTGCGCTGCACTGCCGCTCGAATGACGTCCTCCTGTTTCACAAGTCGTGCACAATCAGCCGAGCGTAAATGTCAAAGAGACATCTCCACAAGCTTTCAGCCATTGTGTGAGTGTGCACTTACATCCACGCCCACGGGCTTCTCCAGAGCCGAGTTGCGAAGAATCAAGAACGGGTCGTGGGGCGTACCATGGAGCTCTGCCTGCTCTTTGATCCTCGCGTGCACTGTCGGCTTGCCGTGGAGATCTTGCACTGGACCGAAGATCAGTTTCACGAACTCCGAATACTGCAGTCGGCCGTCCTGGTCCCCGTCATAGGTATCGAAGAGCTCTTTCACTTGGTCGGGGACGAGACGCACCCCCTGGCGCCGCAAATTGTTGTCGAGCTCGTTCATCGTGATGCATCCGTCTTTGTCGACGTCCCAGTCGCGAAACACTTTGCGGAACTTGCGCGACGCGTACTTCTTGCGAAGGATGTTGAGAACGTGGTTCACATCTGGGTAGAGCGCCTGATCCGACCCGAGAACTGGGTTTCTGGTTGCCTCCTGCGGCGCTATCGACGGCTTTGTTGACGAACTTGTTGTACCGCCATTTGATGCCGGAACGTCTGGCCGACCGTAGATGAATCCGCAGAAATCCTCATACCGAAGGCTCCTGTTTCCACCCAGACAAATACATAGAAAGTGTGAGCTACGCGTTAGAGTCAGCCATACACACAGCAGACCAAATGTTCACCACGTACGATGATGGCAGAGTCCCAATATGTTGGATGATCCCCTCGACTTTCTCTAGACCGAGGCGCGAAGCGAACCCGAGGGTCTTGATCATCTCTCGGACCTCTTTACCGCACAGCCGGCCGTCTTTATCTCGATCCCAGTTGAGGAACGCGACGCGCAGGCTCCGTTTGCCATCGTATCGGTCTCGCAGCAGGTCGCAAAACTCGTCCAGCTCTTTGGGGTTCGACTGTGGTGGACAACCCTCCGAGCGAACCTGGCTGGGTGTACTCTTGGCACTACTGCTGGACGACGAGGAGGCTTGGCTTTCGTTCACTTTAATCGCCCACTGCACTTGGGATCCGTTCTGAGCGCGCGAGACGCCCTCATCACATGCTGCAGATGCTTGGAGGTTCAGCTTTGGCAAGCTGAAGATGCAAACGAATTAGGAGTGTTCAGAAGAAATCTGTCCCGCGGCTACCAAATTCCAAGAGCTCACCTCTGCTGAATCTGGTTCACGTCTTCTGGATCGCATTTGAGCTGTCGCTCGCTGCTCCCCCTTGCGCTCTGAGCATTGCCACAATCCAGGCAAACGTGAGATCAAATACCGTATTATCCCACAGTATCAAAGCCCAACTCACCTGAATCCTGCGCTTTGGGCGCTGTCTCTCCACTGTCTCCGCCGCCACAACCGGTCGTCTCGCAGTCGTGGACCCACTCTTGCTCACTGCTGAAGCTGCTGCCGCTGATATCGCAACTTCTTTACGAGAAGGGGACGACAGCACTGCTTCTAGCGCTTGGTTGCGGGGCGAAGTCGCTAGCGAAACAGACGGAGGGTACTGGTGAAGATGGAGATACCGGGGACTGACAGCGGACACCGGGCGTTGCTGATTCGCGTTGCTGCTGCCGCTCAGGTGGCGTCGCTCGCGCATGCTTCACACGCTGCGATACACGAGAGAAGCGCCAGCTACTGGCTTGAGCTGTGCGCTTCTTTCAGAGTACGCTTTTTCGTAATGGAAATTCTTTGGGGACTGACGTCTCACTGCGCATCTAACGCTGTTATAAATACCTGCATATTGGACAAATATAAACTCACTCACCTGCCATGTTGCCGTCCGTATCCTCCCTTCTCTTCGTATATTAGGACTCTAGCTATTTAACGTTATACACACGCACCCTCTACATCGTCCATTCTTCTTCAACAGCATACTCGCCCTCGCTCTTGTTTTGTCCGCTCGATGGGACGAAGAAGTGGAAACCCATAGACGCCACGCCGCAGAGCGCAGCGCTCGTCAGGATCGCGCGCGGACTGCGCAGCTCGCCGGGCAAAAGCGCGAGTCCGGCCGAGAAGCCGCCTAGAAACGGGTTCAGCAGGTCGTTCTTGCCGCGGATCTTCTCGAGACTGCACGATACGCCGCCGAAGATGCCGAGGAAGCTCGCAAAACCCAGCATGTTGCGCCCGCACAGCCACGCGAACGACTTGGCCATCTCTTTCGGCACACTCGCGTGTGTCTTGCCCGCGATGCGCTCTTCCCACAGCGAGTTCGGCGCGCTGAGCAACGCGTAACCGTCCACGCCGATCGTCCACGCAAGCCCGGCGCCCAGTCCGCGATACACCAGCAGTGCTGTGGATGACACGCAGTCGGAGGATGTGGTCTTGCTGTTCGTAGCTGGGTCGTTGGGCTTCGCGTTCAGCGCGGGAGACGAGGACCCGGTGCGCTGATCCACGAAGTACGACGCGGCCATCGCGGTGGTGAGCATGGACGCTACTGGAGCCACAGCAGTGAGCTGCCAGCGCGGCCCAACGCCAGGCAGTAGCGGTGCCGCATTCCGTCTTACTCCCCACATCTTCGTCTTGAGCTTCAAAGCAGTGCAGTGGTGATGGACTGTTGCTGTGTGGAAGTCGGAGCTGTCGGTTTTGTGGTACAGTGTACCATTAATAGTGGTACAGTTGGTGATGTACTGTACCGTTTTTGATGGTACAAGTGGCTTTATAGAACCGACGTATTTTGAATTTCCAAAACAGAAGCCCGCCAACAAACCACTTCATCATCACCATCGTCACCAGAAAGCAGGGCACTCGAGACAGAGGCAAAAGAGGAAGAGGTATGGCGATACAGGAGGTAGTGGCTACAGACGCAGATCACGATGGAGGTAGACGCGCTGGTGGTGACTCACCGCATACAAGCGCAGCGACTGGCAGTGAACAGGAACGCAGTGAAAACCAGGACAAGCAGGCAGCGGATGCAAAGGAAACACGAAAACGCGAGCAGGACGAGCAGGACGGCAGCCAGTACAGACTCGAGTTCTCAGCAGCACAGGTGCGCGTGAAAGTGCAGCAGGCGAGGCTGGAGACGAAGATCGCGGCGGATGAGCAAATGCTGGTGCTGCGGAAACAGATCGTGGAGTTGGAGCATCAGATCCAGGAGCTCAAGCGCACCAACACACAGGCCGCGGATCGATACAGCTTGCTGCAGAATGGCGTTGACACGATCATGAAGGGCCACAAGCGCACGCTGAATGGCATGCGGGACGATTTACATGTGGACAAGCTAGTCGCAGCACTGGAGGCGGAGAAAGCTGCGCGCGAGAACCTGCACGCTGCGTTTGAGAAGCAGAACGCCACTCTGCTAGGTGCACAAGACCGCGTCGAGTCCCTGAGCGTGCAGGTGCTCAAGTACCAGAAGACGGAAACGGTGCTCGCGCAGTCCATTTCGCATTTCCAGCACCGCTTCGACAACAAGGACCAGCAGCGCGTCGCATCACTCGAGCGCGTCAAACACGATTTAGAAGAGAAGCACCGCGAGGACACGGCATCGCTGCGCCGTGAAGTGGAGATCGCCAAGCGCGCAGAACAAATGGCGCAAGAACAGCTCATCACTCTGGAGAAAGAGGCTCGCGCATTGCGACAAAGCGCTCAAACTGCACTCGCGATGCAGGAGAAGAAGGGTGACGTTGAGGATGAGCTGTGCGCCAAGATTGATCAATTGGAGACCGAAAAAGCAGTGCTGGTGAGAAAAGCTGAGCAACTACAGAGAGCAGACAGCCAGCTGCGGAGTAAAGTGAAGACGCAGGACGACGAACTACAGGAGCAGCGCAACCAGAACACAATGCTGCGTGAGGAAGTCAAAGAACTAACCAAGATCGCGAGTGATCTGATGGAGATGGCAGAGAAGCACCAGCAGGAAAAGAGACTGCGGACTGGACGTGACGAAGACGCCGAGTTTCTGGCAACGCGCAAGAAGAGATTACGGATGTCGATTGGGTGAATCCTTTTCTTACGAATCAAAAGGACGTACTTACACGACAAACCTTTCTCGCTCTGTCTTTCGTTTTCATGCCACTGCATGATGCTGCTTCTCGTGGCTGATGCTCACAAATGCTTTCTCTCTTTCTGTTTCTTTACGTTAGCTGATGCAAGGCGCAGTTGTAGTTTCTGTCAGATATGCCTTTCAACACAGACACATTCATTTTGTTGCTGCACAACTTGTCGTCCTCTGTTTTCTTCGAATGTGTTGCTTTGACTTACTTCTTTCCTTTCTGCGAACACAATTTCATGACAAAGTTACCATTAGAACCATTTCAAATCTAAAAAGTGAACAATTTCAGAATGAAAGCGAAACGCACCTTCTTCTTCTTCTTGTTGGACTTCTTTGACGCGCTGCTTGATGCAGTGGACGCTGCTTTATCAGTACCAGCGTCGTCGTTGTCTTCATTGTCGTTGTCATCAGTAGACGCCACGGACGTGGATGTCGGGGGAGCGCTGTCAGCATTACTCGATAGTTTTCGCTCCAGTAACTTTGGTGGCGACACCGATTTTTCAATCACTGGTGGGGCTGGAATCGCAACGTGAGCTACAGCGACTTCAACTGGCGCTGCAGGTCGCGGTTTCTCGACGACTCTGGGCGGGGATACTGGCTCTGCAGCCACCGGCTTTGGCGTTGGAGATGCAGGCTTTGGAGCAGGTTTCTGCGGAGAGGCCGCTTTCACTGGTGTTGGGGGCTTTGCATTCGCGACAGGCGCTGCAGAGTGCGGCTGGAACGACGGCGCTTCCGCCGAGAGCTTGGGCGGAGACTCCGGCTTGTTCAAGCCCAGCAAGTCCACACTCTCTACGACGGTTGCACCTGCTTTCGGCTCGGAGTCGCGGTGACTGTGGCTGTGGTCATGATCGTGGCTGTGGCTGTGATCGCGTCCATGGCTGTGACCGTGTTGCCCGTGGCTGTGCGCATGCGAATGCCCATTCGGCGCAGATAGCGATGGCTCCGGACTCTTGTACCCGCCTCCGCCTCCAGCTACCTTCTTGGCCACGTCAATGCGCTCAAAGTCGCCTTTGTCTCTATATACGCAGACACACACATACACACATGTTGAACAGATAAGCGCGTGAATTACACCCACAGGCAGTCCTCACTCGCCCAGAGCCAACTTCAAGAAAGCAGAATGCGTCCACTCACGTGTGCTGCTGCTTGGTCTTGGGCAAAAGCGACTCGCTGCCGTCGAAGCGGTCGTCCTCTCGGGAGAAGCAGCAGCCCATTGAATTCGATGTATTGGTCCTCGTCTCTCACTCTCTCAACTGCTTTGCTTTCTTTCGCGTTTGAAGTGGCGGGCGGGCGGGCTCGTGGTGGATGCCGATTGGGGCGGGGTTCCTTCCTTTCTCTGCTTTGGTCGTGTTACTTCACACCCTTTCACCAAGATCGAGTGTTACTTTTGTCACAACCGCGATCTTGGGAGGCAGCACTTTCTCGTGGCCATCCTGAGAATAAAACCATCTGTGTGACAGAATCAGGTGTGGCCAAATCTGATAATTCGTAGAGTCAAAACCAGGCATGTTGCCCAGGGAGACTTGATTCTTGACTGACGCTGCTTGAGGAGATCGCATTTGAAGAAAAGGGAGACCGCAATTGAGTTGAGGCTGCGATCGCATTCGAAGGTGACAGCGTGTAAACCTCCAGATGCCTTGAGAGCAATGCAGGCTTTCCAGCGTCGTGGTTGGCCTCTGGGTCGCGAATCGTTTGGTCGCTCGCTTCGCTAGTCACACTGGGGTGTGATGCAAAGGAGAATCGACGCGCTGGATTTCGATAGAGTCGTGCTAAAGATGCGTCTTCGCCACCAAGTTCTCCTTTCGGTCATTCAAAACTGTGCCAGGAAGAATCGCTCCTGAATCGGAGATTCCCAAGAAGAACTTCGAAATTGTACTAACGGTACGTTGAAATTGGTTTTGCGTTGACGGCAACTAACTGACTTCACCAAAGTTCCCAATAAAGGCAACAAGTGTTACCCGTCACTCGCGTGGTATTCACGCTCACTTGTCACTGAAACAAAACTGGCGTGAGCGCGGCTCCAATGGCAGCATCTGCAGCATTCTGAATCTGCAGCTGGCTCGAAGGATCCGACAGTCTTGTAGCGAGAAAGTGCCGCAAGAGCTCATTGCACACAAGTGCCGAGCCTGTACCAATCATCCTGATTCAACTCACACGGAGACTCAATGTGAGTGATATGAGAGTACCCAGAAAACGCAACATTCTGAACCACAATCACCCACTTTCGCGTTGCTACCGAGGTTTGTAGCTCTTCAGGGACCATGCCAACGAGATTGTCGATCAGCCCTTTGCAGAGCGCAGCACTGATATCCCCCAGCGACCAGTTCGCCATGCACAGCTGTTGAATACTCCCTCGCACTGACGGATCTGCGCGTTCGCCATTCAGCGTTGGAGTGAAAATGAGCTCCGTGCCGACCTTTGCCAGTCCTAGTTCGATGAGTCGCTTGTACCAGTGAGTATCATTGAATTGGCTCTGCTGGGAGTCGGTTGGGGTCATTTGAAGCTCGCGGATCCAATCTCGACACTGCTTCACAAACCACGCGTAGGTGTTCCCACTGCGTACATTCCACAGTGGCAGCAAGTTAGCGGCCAGTACCAACTAACAACATGTCACTCGTTCACATCACAACTCACCCTGACAACGAGGCAGCGACACCGACGAACTGGTTCTCGAACAAGAATGGACGGATTTCGAAGCTCTTGCTGGCGTTCTGGATTTCCGCCACTTCGTCAGCTGAGAGCAGCATTGCCAACTGAGCGGACGTGCCAAAGTTGACCACTAACAGCATCATGAATCAGTACAACAGTATCAATGTCAATACGAAGTCCAACACAATCAGTAGCCATCGATGATTGAGCAGCCTACATGTGAGATTGGTCTCCAACTGAGTGCACTGAGTTGCTTGCTG
This sequence comes from Globisporangium emineosum, assembly GCA_023334195.1. Taxonomy (NCBI): domain Eukaryota; phylum Oomycota; class Peronosporomycetes; order Pythiales; family Pythiaceae; genus Globisporangium; species Globisporangium emineosum. Next base: position 8,421 of record JAASGK010000660.1, read on the forward strand.
GTACTGCACAAGAGCAGCAATCACGGAGCTTGGGTGGTCGCCAATTGGAACATGCACTGGGGTCCCACTAGGCAATCCAAATGATGCGTCTGCAGCGACGTGGCCGATGATCTCCCCCGGTTTATTCACAGTTGGCAGCATCTCGAATGGGATCTTGAGCGCAATAACGCTAACGATGGCAGTGTGATCAAATGATAAGCAATGAATTGCAGTAGCCCTCCCACACTCTCAATACAGACACTTACGTTTGCTTGTTCCAATTGGCGCTCTGCAGATCAAAGCCGCCCCAACTGAACGCGTTGGTGGTGTCGATGGTCGCATCCGCTGGCGAGTGGTGACCGCAGAGCGCGAACCCAATAAAATCCTGGATCGTGCCGCACGCGTCAAATTCCTCGAGTGCTTCAGGCGCATTTCCTAGTGTGTGCGCGTACGTCGCAAGCCCGTACCCCGTCGCGAGTGGAGATGACGAAGCTCCGTTCGCACTCGCACTCTGGCGGATTTCAGCATTGCATTGGTCCAGGAACGCGGGCGCACAGCGCTGGTCCTGCCACGTAACCAACTTGCTCCAGGCTGGCTGCTCTTGTTGTTGCTCTAGTTTCGTCGCCTCGCTGTCTTGCTCGGAATTCGCAAAGAGCCTTCGAACCTGAGCCTGCACCGAAGAGCTACGCCACCACACGATCCCATGCATCTGCATTCACAACCAGTCACTCATGTCAGTATCATCATACAAGCACACATAGTATACTATACACAATAGAACACACCTGCCCGCAGATGCCAATCGACGTGACTTGCTCGCGATGCTCACGCGGAAGCGCTGCGATCGCCCTGCGCACCGCCAGCAGTACCTGCTCCACTTGCTGCTCGCCCTGAACATCAGCAACCTGCGCACCGGTGACTGACACAACGGGGACGTCTTCCAGCACCGCGTAGGACGCAGCGAGCAGTTCATGGCCGGCGGGGGCACGCACAACCGCGCACTTGACGGCCGTGGTGCCCACGTCCACACCAAACAGACTCATTCGTTTGATTTGATAGATCTGTGTGCGTCAGATTGAAAACGAAGGTTTGGTGATTTTTTCGAACATGATTTGATTTCGAACAATAACACGTTATTTCCCAGAAATAAAGGAGATCTGCACAACAGCAAAGAGAGAGAATAATAGTAATAAGAAGAGCATGAGCGACGCGGAAGACGCAGGGCAGGCGCTCAAGACGCACCTGTCGGTGGACGACTACCGCATCCTCGTGAGCTGGATGGAGAACCCGAAGAACTTCGCCGCCACCCACGGGCGAGGCAAGCGGACCACGATCGGGGGAGACACGAAGAAGATCACCAAGCTGCAGGCGTTTCGCGAAATGGCCGAGCATCTGCATCGCCACTCCAAGACAGCGAATCTCCCGCGCCTGTCCGCTGCGAACATGATGCAGCGATGGAACACGTACAAGCAACGATTCAAGAAGACGATGGAAACGTGTGAAGCGGGGGTGCGCCTCTCCAGGAAGGAACTCGCGAAAGGCATGTCGGTCCCAGAGAAGCTGGAGCTGTGCTGTCCGCATTTCGCTCGCATGAGGGAGATGTTTGGTGCGGAAGCGACTGTCCATGCTGCTGCTCACACCACCAAGAAAGCGAACGGCCACGCTGCCACCACAAGCGAGAATGGGAGCGTCCAACCTGCCAGCACCGGCGAGCTGAGCATTCCCGCGGAGGAAGAAGATGCTGTGGGATCAAACTCTAACAGCGCCGAAGAAGACAACCCGCAATATCAATTTCCACAAGCGCAAGCTGGGGCAAGAAAGATCATGCAGATCAAACAAGCAGCCCCCAAAATCGATTTCCGCAAGCGCAAGTTGGAGCAAGAGGACCGCCGATTGGAGGAAGAGCGGGAGGAGCGAGAGCGCCAGCAAGCATTCGAGAGGGAGCAACAGCGCCTCGAACGGGAAGAGCGCCAAGCAAGTCGGAACCAAGAGCTTATGTTGGCGCTCATTAACCAAGGCAAGTCGGTGGAGGAAATCCGAGAGTACCTGAAGTTAGTAGGGGAACTGCAAGTATCGTCCACTCCCGCACCGCAAGTGTCGTCCAGTTCCGCACCGGAAGAGCAAACGTAGCCCACTGAAACCGTGACGTGCCACTGCGCGCGCTTTCACTCTTTGTTGAAACGGGAACGAGCCATTCTTGTCATTGTCGTCATCCTGTTCGTCTGCGTGCTCTTCCTCGCTGGTTTCGTCACCCAACACATCGTCGTCGAACCATCGGTCTCCAAGCCTGATCTACATGTCGATGAAAGAGACAACCAGACCACAGCCCAGCGCAGTATCCTCCACCAAATTTTATTCGTCATCGTCTTCTGTCCGAATCATGACTGCCTTTGGCTTTGCTTACAACATCGTTAAGCGAGCGCTGTCGCCCGCTTCACTTGGGTGTGGTAGAAGGCTCGTCGATTGCCGTGGTGGACTGTAGACTTGACGAGACCGCAACCCAATGGCTGTCCAAAGGAGACTCCCCAACACACAGATTTAAAGGTCTCAAATCCAAATTGCGACTTTGTGTTTCACCACCCAAGGTGTTGAGAAATAGGGAGGACTACTGCTGACGTCACGTATCATATTTCCACACAAACACCTGATATTTGTTTTCGGGATACTTGTATTTCGAACTCGGACCCTTTCAAAAATCAACCACCTCGAATGTCCATCAGCTCGTCTGAGCAGCAGAGGACGTAGTCGAGCTCCTCGGGTCAAAGAGCACTAGCAGCTCCTGCGGGATGGCGTCCTGGAAGCCTCTCAGGAACGCAACCAGCTGGCTCGACACGCGCTCCACGAGCGAGTACTGCACCACGCGATCCGCGTACTCGCGCGTGTTCACGTGGGTCACGGGAACCTGGGGTCCATTCGGGATCAAGTCCACAAGCTGCTGCTGTTGTTGCTGCTGGTGATTTTCGGGTCGCTCTTCGATACTGAAGCATAATGACCCTTGAGTCTGAGCGCCACCACCTTCATCGCTGCCGCCATTCTCCTGGGCTAACAACAACTTCACCAGGTGTCGGTACTCTGCTGGGTTCACGTACTTCAAGTCGCTGAGCGAGAGCGGCATTCCCAACGCGATCTTCAAGAGCGGCAGCGCCAAGTGGAGGCCGGTCGTGTAGCCCTCGAGCATGGCGCGACCGATGAACCTTCCAGCGGAAAAGTAGTAGAGCAGGTGGTGGCCGCCAATGTCCTCGTGCAAGTTTGCGTTCAGGTATCAGGTGGTTCTCTGGCTCTTGCTCTTGCCACCCACGGGAAGGAAGACGCCGTTTGTCGCTAGTGCGCAGTCGAGACGGTCCAGCTATTCGTCGTAGCGCTCATGCGCGCGACAGCCGAACAGGCCGATGAAGTGCAGCTCGATGACGCATCGCACGCTCTCTCGCGGGATCACGGCGAGCAGCCCCATCGAGTCGTCGAGCAGCACCTCATCGTCGTCGTGCGTCACAGTGACCGCGACGAGGCCGAGACCACCAGTCTCTCCGTCGCTTTCGCGAAATGCGCGTACTGTACTTGGTCAGAAAACCCTCGTGAAGCTTCGCACAATCCTTATCATTGCCCTCGGGTACAGCTTTACTGGACATGATAAGACGCGCCGAGTTCGCCTTAGAGGCTTCGATCAACTCCAGATGGGCTGCGTCGGCGCTCTTGGCGAGCGCGTTCACGAGCGCCTCTCTTGTCTGTGGGGGTGTTGAACCCTTGTGTTCGTGCTCCTCCGTCTCGTCAGTAGAAATCGTGAAAAATGGTACAAACCATGTCTTGACCTTCGACCCGGACTCCAACTTGTCTGCAGCGGCGATCGCCTCGCGGTACCAGTAGAGCCGGGCGGTTTTCTTGACGGACTTACTCAGCGCGTCCTTGTCAGGAACGTTGCTGCCGCTGGGCTTTGTCGAGGTTTTCGAGGCGATCGCGGTCGCGTAGAGTCGGTAGGAGGCGAACTGCTTGGGGTTATCAAAACCGCAGAACGCACAGATGCTGCCGCCTTTGCGCGCGTGCATCCCTACACCATAAGCCACCAGTCTTTTCTGTTTAGCAACGTGATCTGCCGTGGTAAACAACGAGAGCATCTGCAGGTGACTGAGAGAAAACCATTCGAACCTGGAGGCTCGCCTATATACAACTTACTTTGGGGTGACCAGCGGCGCCCAGAGGTACGGCGCGACTGAGGACACGGCCGAGAGCATCGAGTCGGCGGTGCTGTCGCATGCTTGAGTGCAGTGCCACTAGCAGCCCAGCAGCTCAGAGCTCTTGCGTTTTGGTTCTTGACTGGTTGCACGGTGTCTCACATTGATTCCAAACCAGTTTCTGGACCTCAACAGAGTGGGATGACTACAGTGCCGCGCTTTCTCTTTGCGCTTCGCCACCGCTTGGAATAAAACGCCACGCATGACTGCGGACCACCCAAGCCACCCCGACAATGAGTCCTTGCAGCTAAACTGGTCGCCAATTGGCTTCAAGACACGGACCAGCAGCTGGGAAACCAACCTGGCCAGGCTGCGACGCGATTGCTGCCCAGGCTGCCTGCCCCTTCACAAGCTCATCATGAAGTGAGAGAACATGGGAGGTGGCTCATTCGCATTCGTATAATAAATATATCAATTATGTAGCATTTGATTTCTACTTGTTCACTTCATCACTGTGTCAGTCGTGCCCGCTCGACGCTCGTGCACCATCATACCTCGGCGCTGTGGTACATGCTCTCTTCGTGCTCGAGCGTGATCTCGAGCGCCTCCTGCCGCTCGGTTTCCTCACGCGCCTCGCGGCCCAGTGACCGACTCAGCGAGAACCCCAGGAGCGGATGCAGCACGAATGCTGCGAATACCGTGCCCGTGGTCGAGTCCCCCGCAGCGAATGTGCAGATCGCGAGCACGAGCCACTGGAGACCATAGAGCGCGAAGAAGAGCGCGTTCGAGAGCAGCACGAGCGCTCTCGTCGCCCGTGCGATCCACACGGCGACCGCGAACACGATGCTCGCGCCGAACGCCGCGTACTGCACCAACATCCACAGCGCCATGGTCGCACTCAGCTGTTTGTCCTTGTTACTTGTATGGCTGGAGTGGTCGAACGCCAACACGGCGACGAGGCTCTCGAGCGTGATCGCGAGGTTGAGCAGACAGACGAGCGCGCGCCGGGCGCACTCCTTGCTGCGCGTCGCCATGGGCGCGTCTCACGGTGGGCTATGAATGGCTCGTAATGGCGCTTGATAGACTGCGTGTCCGATGCGCCGCTTTAGATCTGAGTGCTCGCCCACCCGCCTCTTCGCCATGCATGCGCTTCAAACCATCCCTATTCCAGCATATCCACTTCACAAATCAGACGCTGCGATCTGAAGGATTGGACCCACATACGACATCTGGGACACCGTCTGGAACCCCCTACGCGCACGTCACAACTTGAACTTGCGCCACATCCATAATCACTGCATGCTGGAGAGCTCGCCGCTACTGAGCACCTTGGCGAGCGCGAACACCGTCGTGCCCACGTGCGAGTGGGTCGCGATGCCCAAAAGCGCCCCACCAACGTTCATGCACCTGCGCAGCAGCGGCGTTGCCACCTCACCGACCTCGCGTACGACGAAGACGAGCATGAACACGGACACCAGCAACATGCTGAGCAGCACGAGCGCGTGCATGCCGTAGCAGAACAGCAGCAGCGCCAGGCGCCAGCCTTGCAGCGAGAACTGGAGGTAGTGCGCGTACGCGGACGCCACGAGGCTGGGACGCGACGAGCACACAGGAAGAGGATGCGCCGCCATAGTAAAAGTTTCCCCACGTGGTCTGTCGAGAAGCGTACGCTGGCTGGCTTGGTGTCGAAATGGCGAATGGAGATCGGCTGATGACTTGGTCACCTCTCGGCGTGCCTATCTATGTGTGGGGAAATACTGGCGCTATCCACCCAATCCATGCGCTGCGCTGCTTCGATATTATCAGTGGACCTGTGGGTTCAAGTTGACGCAGGACTCGTTGTGGTGGGAATGACGTCATGTGCCGCGTCATTGGCTGCTTGGCGCATGGACCTCTCTTCACTTGGCGTTTGTATGGCGAAAAAAGAAGAAGATGGAAACCGTGTGTCATTCCTGATTCCCTCCCTCCCATCCCCCCGTATCCATTCGATTTGCCTCCCGGTGCTTTGACCAGCGCCCTTCCGAAATCAGACGTTGGCATGACACGCAAGGTGTTCAAGCGGATGGATGGGTGGAATGGCTTGAGCCATTCAGCTGTTCGCGTCTTTGAAGCGAAAGCTTCACACGAAGCGCAGTCTTCTTGAAATGCTCAAGCGACAATCGGCGCAGCGTCCCAGGTCTACGCTCCAGTCCTCCATTTAACCTTAACTCCTCGTTGTTCACCAGCACCAGGATCAAACGAAAGATAGCCCCGTTGGTCAATGCGATCGAGCACTTTGACAACGCGGATGCGGCAGTTGGAGAAGCTCCTTTTCTCTATGGACTCAGGAATAATGAACCAAGAGTGTTGACGGCGAGTATCGCCGCCAGACACGGCTCACTTCAAGGATTGCATGTGCTGACAACTGAATTCGCGCCAGGGAAAGCAAAGCGAGACCAAGTCACTTTACACCTTCAAGATGCTGCTGCTCGGCGCCGTGGCGAAGACGTTTTTGATGACGCTCCTGGCGTTCTTCGTCTTCCCTATCGACCGGTACCTGAACCAAAGCAGGGGCTACTGCGCCTACGCGTTAGCGGACACGGTCGACTCGTCCACTTCAGCAACAACGCAGGCTCTGGCGCTGACAATGGCGGCCAAGTTCCTTCTTCACGCGGAGCTCGCTCAAGAGAACAACGGGAACGCCACCGATCCCGCCGTGATCTTCAGGAAGCAGCAAGCGCCGCAGGTGCTGCAGATCCACCAACCCAGTGCGCTGTGGATCGCGGTCAATATCCGCGAATGCCACCTCTTGCGTGGCGACAAGCTCGAAATCCGAGGCAACCGGGGCGCAGCCAACAAAACCATTTTCATCACGGCCGAGAACGCGAGTTTTGCGGAGACGGCGTGGAAGAACATGTCGAGCTTCTGGGACCATCCGTTTCTGGTGCAGGGCAACACAGTGACGGTCGAGTACTTTCCCAGTATGATGACGCTGATGCTGCCGTTGCCGAAGCAAGCGCGCACCCGCCCGGTGATTCTCATCGACTCGTACGTGTTCGCGTTCCCTCTGTTTCCGGGGGTATCAAGCAGCAGCGGCAGTAGCGTTCCCAGCTCGGCAAGCGGCAGCGGTGGCAGCAACGAAGATGCAGCTGGTGGCGTATTGCCTGCGGTGACCGAGAGCACGGTGGGGACCTCAAGTGAACTGAAGCAAGCCGTGTGTTTCAAGAAGAGCGAGCCGAAGATGTACGAGAAGGCAAAATCCGTCGCGCGACTGCTGATCCGTCGACCGAATCAAGAGGATCCGACTTCTACTTCGTCGTCGACATCGACGACGACATTCCGCAACAACGGCGACATCTCGTCCCCGACTTCGCCGCAGCTGCCGCCACCACGCTCCAGAAGAAATGTCGGGTACTACTGCACGGGCTGGCTCGTGGGCAGAGGCAACCACTTGATGACAAACTACCACTGCCTCGCCTATTTGCCGACGTCGAGCTCTAGAGATGTGGTAATTCGTTCGCAACAAGGCCAGCAAGGTGACGTTGGAAGGGAAGGGCTGAGCTTGAGAGGCTTTCGATGCTTGCTGGGCGGTTGCTCGTCGTCGTCGGGTTCGTCAGCTTCTTCGTCCTTATCGTCAGCGTCTTCGTCGTCACCTGGGCCACCCTCCATCGGTGTGACTCCTAACGAGACGGTGAACTCTGCGACGGTGAACTTCATGGCGGAAACAAAGAAATGCCGTGAAGTCGGTACGCTTGGTGAACCAGCAGGTGTGATCGAGGCGACGAAGGTGACGGTCGTAACCGCGAACCCAGCGCTGGACTACGCGTTGCTCCGCATTGACCCCAATGATTCGAGCGTGGATCTCGCTCACAAGTACGGATACTTGCAGCTGCGAGCGATGGGGCCACAAGACGGCGAGTCGATTTACATCCCACAGCATCCGAATGGAGAGCCCAAGGAGATCGCAGCGACGAAAGACAGGCGGTCTGCAATCATCCGCGTGCTCCCAGGCCCCCAAGTGTCGACCTCCGCTGCTGTTGCCTCTTTGTCGACGTCTGGTTCAGGTGGTGCTTTCTCTGACAGCAGTAGCAACAGTGGGTCTGCCAACAGTCCCGTCAACCCGAACGTGTTCTACACGGCCGACACCCTCCCAGGGTCCTCGGGATCGCCCGTGCTGAGCCAGAAAGACAACATGGTTGTCGCGCTGCACCACGCGGGCGGAACAGCTCCGATCTCATTCCGCAAGACCAACGATCCGACGAACGACCTCACAGTTGGAGATAGTAGTGGAAGTACCAGCAACAGTTACGGCTCGTTCAGCATGAACGACTACAACTCGGGCATCCGGATCGACTTGATCATTGACGACATGCGCAAGAAGAATGCGCTCCCACCGTGCGCGCTCGCTCGGACGTGCGCCCGCCAGTCGAGAGACCCGTGCTGCAAAGCCAAATGGTGAGAAAGCACAGAACGTTAGTGTGTGTGTGTGTGAGAGAGAGAGAGAGAGAGCTCTTGCTGGACACCTTGGGTAATTAATTACCTGGAGTTCCTTCATTTTTGCTAGTGTAGCCATAACGAATATGAAAGGGTTTTATGTGCTCCACCTCAAATTGAAGCCACGCGTTTTCCCGCCAAAAAAATCACATTCTTCATTCCCGCCAAATTCAGGAGAAGCGAACACACGCAACAAAGGCCACAAACGCTTTGGCAAAGTGCAAACTTCACCATCGAGACGACAGAAGAATAACTAGCAAGAGAAGGAAAGGCCAACGGCCATGGCTCGATGCGGCTCAAGGAACGACCGACTACGCTCACCTCCTGCTGAGCCATTCTTCCAATTGGCACATGCCCGTTGACGACATGGACCTGATGCTTGATGACGAGTTGGAGTTCATCCTTGTTGCTGGTGCCATGGGGCTTTTTGAGTCCGACTCGAACGAAGGCTCGAGCTCCTTCAACTCCTCAGACGACGAAGATGAACCGGAACTGGCGCTGACACTAGCGACGACAGGGCACAAGAGACAGCGATTGATAGCTGCAGCTCCAAAAGCTACCCGGCAGCGAGTGATAACATCAGCTCCAAGTACTGCTGCCCAACAACAAAAGGCATGGAAGTTACAAGCGGGGCGAGCGTTGAGAGCGAAGAGAGAGCAAGACCAATGGGAGAAATTCCACAGAGACTCGAGGAAACGATGGATCAAGTCCAACAGAACCAGGCTGGAGGCGCAAAAGACTGCGCTACGGCGGGATCAAAAGCGACTCGAGCTCGCAGAAATGAAACTGGTTGCAACAGGTGCTGCACATCGCGGAGAAGACCACCAAACAGATTCGAGAGTACCTCGCGCTCGTGAGCGACATGGAGGTCAAGAGAAGCTACCGGCTTGAGGACTATGCGCAGGATGAGGAGCGTGAGTTGGTGAAGATCACGGCGCTTGTGAAGAAAGCAGCGGTACTGAAGACTCTCATCCCTGCAGGAAAGACGGTGCAAGAGTGCACGGACTATCGACCGTTTGGAGATCAACAGTGATGGGGCACAAGCCCAGCAGTCCGCTTTCTAAGTAGAGAGCCTATGAAAACAACCAACCAACAGAGACCTCAAGCACGCAGCAAAACTACATCCCGTAGTTGCCTAATCTCATTCAGCTCAAATTCTACGCCCGACTCGGACTCCTCGTCGTCTTCTGATCGTGCGAATTAGAAGGGCAATGCAGCGAGACGTATCACTATTTCATTGTTAATGAAAGAATAAAAGGATCACACCAACAACACACACGAAGCATGCAAAGAGGTCATGTCCACAGGATCACTCCAGATATATACACACATGCAACCAGTTCGCACACACCTTCACCTTGGCGACCAACCCATAGTCGTTGGCTAATTACCCGCCCCGAGCGCCATGTCGTCCAGCTGGTGGTTCACCTCCGCGATCACAGCCTTCGACTTGCTGTAACACTTTGCAGAGGATACCCAGACGTGGACGGGCTGGGGCGAGGAGGACGGAGGTTCGATGAGAGTGTTTGTTGAACTTGGAGTGATGGTCGAAGTGGAGGGTGTTGGTGGATGAGAGAGTGGAGGTCGAGGCGGA
>JAASGK010000661.1:0-18597 GCA_023334195.1 Globisporangium emineosum
CTTCGCGGCTGCAGGCGCAGATGGAGATTGGGCCTAATCCTTTGTGTTCATCGTAATGCTTGGGATGGATATTGCTGGTCGTTTAAGCGTTCCTCAATATACCTCATTATCATTATTACCTATTCATCCTGCCGAAGCTGACGCTGTGGCGAAATAAAAATCGCGCGCTTCAGCCAACTCCGGCCTCGGAACAAGTCGACTCTGGAGCCGTCACTGAGACGGTATCGAATACCAAGGTGAGGTCTGTGACGGAGAGCGCAGTGAACCTCGTGTTGGAGCTGGCTTCTGAATCAGTAGCGGCACGGAAGCAGCTGGTAAGTGGCATCTGGGAGTATGCCAGCTAACTCAAAAAGCTGGTTGTGCTCTGTGAGCTACTGTAGAGCCTGAGTGTCAAGATCGGGAACTTTGCGCTGCAACTCATGGTGCTCGTGCAAAGTCTCGAGAACGGCTACCTGCTGGCGCTGATCTACGCGCTAGCAGTCGTCATCGCTCTCAACTCCATAGCCTGTGCCTCGATGATCTGCCTGAAAAAGTTCCAATCCGGATTGCTTCAAGTGCTGGTCAACTGCGGGTACGTTTTACCGTTTGATAGCTACTTTGTAAGTAGCTGGGATGAAAAGGTCATGTGTGCTCAACGTCACTCGTCTCACACTTGACTCAGCAGGTTTGATTTCCTGGTCGCTATTGGATTCCCTATGCTTGCGCTCGTGTTCTACCTCTCAACGTTCGACCTTAACAAGGAGAAGCTTGCGATCAACGAAGCCGTGTTTCTGCCTGGACGATTTGAGCGCATGGCGTGCACGATTGCTGATCCAGTGCAAATCGCAAACGTGCTCAACAGTCTCGACTCGCTTCGGATCCAGTCCTTCACGAGCTTCTTCACTCGCGTGGGGACCAACCTCTCTCTCTGCTTCGAGTTTGCGATCCTTGCCACTCGCAGGCGGCAGTTGAAGCAGAGGAACTCGAGCATATATCTGCATCGCCACCCAGCAGCCATCCTATTTGTCCTGCTTCCAGTGGGGTTGCTGTCTACGTCTCACAGAGCATCCGCTATTCGCGGACGGCAAGTGCACCGCACCCATAGTGTGTCGTCCACGTCTTTCGATGGATCAGCCTTCGCGAAGCAGACATGACGCAGTGTCCGTGCCTCACTCTCATTGACGAAGGCGTCACGCCAAGAATGTACGCTGAGTGGCAGAAGCCAAAGAACGTGACGGAGAAAGTAGCCCAACTGGCCTCACTAGGCGACCTGAAAGCGATTCAGCTTACAAACCGACTACTGTCAGCGCTGCCGGAGGAATTGAGACGCTGCTCCAAGCTAAAGCACTTGTACGCCATGCGTTTGATGAAACTATGCTGCTTGGCTAAATGTCCACCTAGGCTAACGCTCTCCATGTGCAACGCATGCTACATCGCTGGTCTACACTCAGACCAAATCCCTGCCGTCCTGGGCCAAGGAGTTCACCAAGCTCGAGTACATGTACGTTCTGTGTGGTATTGCTCATTTGATTGCTAGTGCGTGGGGCTAGTTAACGCACTTGAACTCTGTGGGCCTGCAGGCGCATTGAGGGTGCGCTCGACATCACCAGCCTTGTGTCACTTCCAGATGACCTCTTCGATGGCATGGACTTGCTTACATTCGTTCAATTTGGGGTCCATCCACACTTGCGCCGTCTACCGAGTTTCCGAAGACTCGCGAACCTCCGTCGCTGTCACTTGCGCTGTTGCTGGAACTCGAGGAGCTCTCCGAGTTCACAAGCCTTGCGGAACTGGAGCGGCTCGTTCTCTCGCTTCTTTTTGCGATCGACCATTTTCCAGATATGGCACCCATCCAGAACCTAGTGGGGTTCGTGCTGTCAACCAATGCTCGGATCTGCTGCAATGGGTTCCTGGACAACCGGTGCGATTTCAGCAAGCGAGCGTGCTACCTTGATCCGCCGTGGGGAGATCCGCCTCTTACGTGCTTGCCGGTGAACCGCACTGACAAGACCGCGACCGAAGCAACACGCGCGCAGTTTGCTAAATTCCCTGCTACCGTGTGCACTGTGGCGATATCACCCACAATCAAAGCGAACCAGTATCCGCTGGAAGCGGACGTCAGCGCTTGCAACGGCGCCTTGTACCGCAACTGTGAGAAGGCGGGCAACCACACGGGCATGTGCTACAGTCTTCGCATGATGCCGATCGCGTGCGCTAGCGACCCTTTCCCGGTCGCGATGCGAAAGCGGCAGATCTTGGAGGACGTCGGCGATCGTTGCAACCCAGACAACGAAGCGTGGCTTGGTTGCTCACCCACGTGAGCGATAAGGTCTTGAGATCACACCATCTAGGTTCTTCAATTCAAAATTTGCGAATTCTTATTAAGATATATGAGCTCGTGGCGAACGTTGCTCGACATTTTTCGAGGTGACACGACACGTAGTGATCGAAACAAATACTACTAAGCGCTGGGTGCATATCCAATTCATAGCTTAGCTGTAGTAGGCGGTCAGCTCCTTGGCGAACTGCACGATGCCCTGGAAGACGTGCTTGCCGCCCGGGCGGATCACGCTCTTGTCGACCACAAAGTTGGTGCCCTCCATCTCGAAGCTGAGCGTCGCGGTCTTGTTGAACTCCGAGAAGATCGAGTCCATGAACGAACCATAGCTTAGGTACAGCTGCGCCGCGGTCTGGCTGGTGTACGTGTACGTGTTGCCGACCTGGATCGCGTTCTTGACGTTGTCACCCAGGGTCTTGAGCTTGGCGCCGTACGGAGCAGGCGCCTGCGCGTTCTGGTTGCCGAACGGACGCAACACCAGTGCAGAGTACGCGTGGACGTCCAACGCACCGGCGAGCGGCAGAGTCTGGAGGAACTTGTAGATGCCCGCGGTCTCAGGCTCACTCAGAGGAGCAGTACCTGGGTAGGTCTCGGCGGTTGGGCCGTCACCAGCCTTGCCAAAGTACTGAAGCGGACCAAAGTTGCGGTTCAGGTCCACGCCGTAAGTCGAGCCGGAGATTTTTCGGCGGTTCTTGCGCCAGAGACGGTTGCCGTTGAACGTGTAGCGGAAGCCATCGATGTTCACGATTGGCACGAAGACCCAGTCGTACTTGTTCACAAGCTAGAACGAAAGAAAGCAAGACGATACAGTTAGTGACTGGTCTAGATCGCTGTCAAGAGAGCGGAGGGCGTGCGAACTACGTACCGGACTGATGGTTGCATCGCTGTTGCGGAGACCGTCAAGAAGCGCGGCGATCGTGTAGAACGTCGTGCTGCCGGCGTGCCACTCGCGCGCGTGGATCAGACCCTGCACGTAAATGACCTTCTTGCCCGAGCCGCCAGTCGAGAGCTTGTACGCTGGAATCGTGCGACCCTCGTAACTCGTAGAGACCGAGGCGATCTTGCTGAACGTCGTCGGGTTCTCGGTCACCAGCGTGTCCAGGAACGCGTACACTTCATCGGCCGTTCGCCAACAGTCGAAGAACGCGTTGTCGACGTAGTTGGTCGCCGAAATCGCCTGCAGGTGGCGACGGGTGCTTGTCGTGCATGTGGCGAGCGTTGACGCTTCGATTTGGATGAGCTCCGCGGTGTTGACTGGGTCGCGCTGCACCGTGACGACCGACGTCGTGGAGGTGGTGGTGGACTCGAGCCCGAGAGTCGTGAAGCGGGCCTTGCCGCCGTTGAACTTGTTGATCACCACCTCGGTGGCGTAGATATCGGCGCGCAGCTTGTCGCCGACCACTGCGACTTCCCAGATGTCAAGTTCGTTGCCGAACGAGCTGATGGCAGCATCGAGCACGGCCTTTGGCACCGTCACGTGGTAGAGCTGCTTGGCGGCTTCTTGCGCGGCGACCTGGGCGGCGGCGAACGTCGCGAGGAAGGCGAGCGTCGAGAAAATCTTCATGGCGCCGAGAGTGAGCAAGTGCTGGCGAATTGTGGAATGGTGAAGAGAGGCTCGGAGGTTGGAGACAGCAGGAAGGACTCGCAGGCTCTACACATCCATGTAGACGACGCTCGATACCCAGCAGCTGCTTTGCTGGTGCAATGACGCAAACACGTTGACGAATATGCTTCATTTGCATGACATCCTCTCAATCAATCGTCACGAGAAAGCACATGGTTTGGTGTTCTCAGATTTGTGCAGGTGCGAAAACCAGTCCTGAGATCTTTTCGTCATACCTTCTTTATACACAATAAACTCATTTATTTATGTTAACTGCTCAACCTTTCCTACTAGCACATGGTACTTGGGAACAATAAATCTGTTTATTGTGCATAATTATTCGTATATTCGATAGAAGAGGTAAAATTCTGCATAAAAAGAACAAGGACGCATCCACAGCGGATCTTTTTCATCTGGGCAGGAAAAGAGCTCTTGGCACAGAAAATGGGGGAGCAGCTCCATTGTATGAGTTATGGCTCATAACTTATGAGTTACACTTCGTCTGGGAATGAACCCGCAAAGAGCTCGGAACTCACAAACGCTATCGTTTGTTCACATATCCGCCATGAAAAGACACAAGGTGACTTCTCTCTTTTTTAATTTGCCGTATCTTTTGACGAGCTGCAAGACCTGCAGCACCTCCGATGGTGTTTCGCAATGGGCGTCGTATACTGAAGAGGTCCAGGCATGCATGTTTGACCCCTGCTGGAAGGTCTATGGCCTGCTTCAGAAGTGATTTGCGCTGTTAACCGCGGAGCATTGGTTGATCTCTCGGCAGTGTGTGTACTTGACGCACAGGAGAGGCACATCTTCGTTGCACCTTGCTTGTGATGTGTATCTACAGTGTGCGTACACAAAGTAGGTCCTGGACCTGGGTTCGCTGTGTTCCAGATCCGCCAATGATTCTGCGACTTGTGGCGTTCTTGATCTCGTGTTTGATTGTCTGAGAACAGAAGTCGTCAAGGACGCTGGCTCTACGCCATTATTGTCGCTGTTTGTTGGTGTCGACTGCCATGCTGTGTGTGTACAAATACTAGTACAGTGCTTCGAAGTCGGATCTATCTCTGAAAACAACGCACTCAGCTTGTGCTTGCATTGTGTCAGAACCAGAGGACATTCCACGTTGAAGTCAGCAGTTGCGGTCATTCGACTTCCTGCAGCACACACACAGGTTGTTGCCTGGTCAGAGCTTATCTTCTTCACGGAAGCTGGCGTACGAACCTCTGAGTTCACTAGGATCTCCTCTCGTTCTTTCCGTCTCTTTCTCGGCCCAAATGCCCCAGAACGAGACGATCCGATGCTCGAAATCTTTGGAAGGAAGCTGAATCAGATCAAAGAGATCTTGCACGCTCCCGTTCATTTTCGAAAGCGTTCTCGTCTGCATATTGGGTGTTTCGTTTTGACCTCCCACAGTGACCAACAAATCCCTTGGAGGCAATACAAAGGCGACGTGGCAAAAGCCGCAATCCAATTGGATGCTGAAAAGCGTCCAGCGATGCAAAACTCACTGTGACATGGATCGGATCATTGAAGTGCTCTTCGCTTCTGATTAATCGCGCTTCAACTACTGTACCGTAAACCCAACCGGCCGGACAGCAAAGAGGGTACGCACAAGGATCCGTTTCATGAGCGTAGGGTGTTGCTTCTTTTGAGATGGCCTCCTGTTAAAACAGAACAAACCTCTGATGTTGACCAAGTTCTTCTCCTTAGGCTCGTTCTTGGGTTGATACCGAACAAGCTCTGCAACATAATGCACTCAGCTGCAGCTGAGCAACAGGAACCAAGACGGCAAACTCGCTCAGCTGAGAAAATGGATCTTTGTGCTCTTCCAAATGAAAATTCGCTTCAAACTGCCAGTGTTCTATTCCACACTAATAATTAAGATACTGTACTCGGGATCTGATAACCCATTGGAGGTGCCGCAGCTTCACGAGTGAACAGCGATTGTGAGGTAACCACCACCTCACCTAGAAGGAGAAACTCATTGTTGCGCTCACCTTCGAGGTTTTGGAATACTACCTCGCGAAAAAAATCCTTCAGGGTATCTCCTCAGCGCGCCTTGTGTCCTTTAGACTCTCTCTATGATTCCAGTTTTGCCAGACCGCCAGACTTTGTCATTCGCCAATTTCCTTCGCCTTCAGCAAATCCAAGCAGCGCACACCAACCATCCATGAAGATCTTCAAGTCTCTCGCATTCTTCGCCGTGGCCGCTGTCGCCAAAGTGCTCGCTGACGACGGTGCTGTCAAGCAGCTCTTCCATGTGACAGTCCCGAAAGTCGTCTTTGACGCAGCGGTTGTCTCGTTCGGCGATGAGCTGGACGTGTGGGAAGTCTCGGCGGCCGAGAGCAACAGTGTGCGCGCCGACATTTACGCCACAGAGGAGGTCATCAACAAGCTCTACGTGGGCGGTGGCGCGGGCAAGTACCACCTGTTCGATTCGCAGGTGTCCATCGAACGGGACCCGGTCGATACTACTTCGCTCATCCAAGCCGAGGCGTCGACGCTCGCCACGTGCACCACGAGCACGCGCCGCCACTTGCAGGCGATCAACGCGACCAAGTACGTTGACAACGCGTTCTTTGACTGCTGGCGCACAGCCGACGAAGTCTTCGCGTTCTTGGACACCCTGGTGACGGAGAACCCGACCTTGATCTCGAAGACCGCTTCGGTCGCTACCAGTATCGAAGGCCGTGCGATCCCAGCGTACAAGATCTCGACCGGAGGCTCAAGCAAGAAGGCGATCTACATCCAGGGCTTGATTCACGCGCGCGAGTGGCACGCTGGAAGCACCACGTTCTACTCCATAGCGGGTCTTCTTGACGGCCTTCGCAACGGCGACGCCTCGATCACTTCGGTACGTTGAGCTTGTACCTCCTATTCATTATATCAACGAGGCACTGACTTGTGGCCGATTTTCTCTTTTGTTTGTCTCCCAGATCGTGACTAAGTACGATTGGTACTTCGTGCCGATCGTCAACATCGACGGCTTCCGCTACACGTTCAACGGCAACCGCCTCTGGCGCAAGAACCGCCGAAAAATCTCCGGTAGCACGTACGGCGTGGACCTGAACCGCAACTTTGGCCCTCTCTCCTCCTTCGGCAAGGCTGGCGACGGCCCAACTGCTGAGACCTACCCAGGCACCGCCCCACTAAGCGAGCCGGAGACTGCTGGCATCTGGAATTTCGTCAAGTCACTCCCTCTTGCTGGCGCCATCGACATCCACTCGTACTCGGCGCTTGTGTTGCGCCCATTCGGCATCCAGTACGCGGAAGCTGCGGCTCCGTACGGCGCGAAGCTCAAGACCCTGGGCGACAACGTCAAGACTGCGATCCAGGTCGGCAACACCGCGCGCTACACGAGCCAGACCGCCGCGGCGCTCTACTTGTGCTACGGCACGTTCTTGGACGCGGTCTTCCTCGAACTGAACAAGACGGCGTCGATCAGCTTTGAGATGGAAGGCAACAACTTTGTCGTCGACAAGAGCGTGATCCGCCCAGGCGGTCTCCACGTCTTCCAGGGCGTCGTGCAGTTCGCCAAAGAGCTGACCGCCTACTACGCCTAAGCCGCATGGCTCCAAGAACTGCCTAGTGCAGTCATGTAAGGAGTTAGGTGGGTTACGCCGACTTGCCGTAGCTATCGTACACGTCACCAGTTCGTCGCTGATCAAAAGTGTGAATGAATCGTACCTTGAGTTTCATGTCAGTCCTGTTGCGATGGCAGTACTAAATAGCTACTGTTCTGACGCCTCAATTCTGTTGTCTTGAGACGGACCCTGCTTGTCTTTCGGTAGTTCTGCGGAACAATACAGCTGCTCCGGAACTCGTTGACCGGATCAGATCAGTCACTTAGGAGTCTTCAGCCAATCGATCGCCTGCAGTTTGATTCCTTCCCAGATAGGCGGACACGTCGTCACATCATATTGGGCTTGAGAGATCCACGTCCTTGGTTGAGCTGTTTACAACCTGGTGGCCAGTCCCCCTTCGATTTGCGCCGTGTGTCGACGGCTTGGAAACCTAAAAGGTTTCGTATACATGTCGCCTTCACTTTGCACCTTTCTGTATGAAAGAAATTATAGTCTCAAAGAACCAAAGTCCCTGTGGTTGGGCTCTGTCTGAGAAGGGGGCTCCTTCAACCCATTCATTTCGCTCCTTTTCCCTCCCACTCTTGAGAGTATCTTTTATCTGAGAGCGGGATCCAGTGGCATCTGATTATCGATTTTCAATACACTGGTGCAAACGCTCTCGTGTACAGGAAGGATACTGAGCGCCTATGGGAGAAATTATCTGCAGGGTGATGCCATAGGGTCGTCCTTTAAGCAGAGCAGGCAGGGCTGTTCTCACCGTGCGGCAAGACTTCTCGCACTCTCTTTCCGTCGGTCTCTCGCTTCCTCATTCTTCAATTCGCGTCGTCCGAGTCAAGTTCCCCAGCCTCCTCCACCCAGCTCCCATGAAGATCTTCTCAACGCTCGCGCTCCTCGCGACGTTCGCTGCCACCCAGGTCGTCGCGCAAGCAGCCATCAAGCAGCTCTACCACGTGACCGTGCCGAAGATTGTCTTTGACTCGGCTCTGGCTTCGTTCGGAGATGACCTCGACATCTGGGAAGTCAAGGCGGTCGCAGGCGACAAGGTACGCGCCGACATCTACGCCACCGAGGCGGTGATCAACAAGTTCAACGGTGGCAACAAGTCCAAGTTCACGGTCCAAGGCGCTGAGTCCACCACCACTACTGCGTCCGTGGTCACCATCGAGCGTGACCCAGTGAACACGGCGGCGAAGCTGGCGGCCGAGGCGTCCACGCTCGCAACATGCACCACCAGCACGCGTCGTCACCTGGAAGCCATCACCCCGACGGCGACGGTCAAGTACGTCGACAACGCGTTTTTCGACTGCTGGCGTACCGCGGACGAGGTGTTTGCGTTCCTCGACACCCTGGTGACGGCGAACCCGACGCTCATCTCGAAGACCGCGTCGATCTCGACCAGTATCGAAGGTCGCGCGATCCCAGCATACACGATCTCGAGCGGTGGCTCCGGCAAGAAGGTCGTGTACGTGCAGGGTCTGATTCACGCGCGTGAATGGCACGCCGGCAGCACCACGTTCTACGCCATGGCTGCACTCCTCGACGGCATCCGCAGCGGCGACGCCACCATCACCTCGGTAAGCGTACCAGCAACAACAATTTCTATTGTATCCATGCGTGCACAGCTCTCTAACTGGTTTGCCTTGTCTCCTTTGCCTCGCAGCTTGTCACCAAGTACGACTGGGTCTTCGTGCCAATCGTGAACATCGATGGCTTCCGCTACACGTTCAACGGCGACCGCCTCTGGCGCAAGAATCGCCGAAAAATCTCCGGCTCGACTTACGGCGTGGACCTGAACCGCAACTTTGGCCCTGCGTCGTCCTTTGGCAAGGCTGGTGACGGCCCAACCGCCGAGACCTACCCTGGATCTGCGGTGCTGAGTGAACCGGAGACGGCGGGCATTTACAAGTACCTCAAGACCTTGTCGCTCGCTGGCGTGCTCGACATCCACGCGTACTCGGGCCTCGTGCTGCGTCCGTTCGGCAACCAGAAAGCGCAGGCACCTGCTCCGTACGGCGCCAAGCTCAAGACCCTGGGTGACAACGTCAAGACTGCGATCCAGGTCGGCAACACGGCGACGTACACCAGTGAGACCGCTGCGTCGCTCTACTTGTGCTACGGTACGATGTTGGACTCGGTCTACTTGGAGTTCAACAAGACCGCGACGCTCAGCTTCGAGATGGAAGGCGATGACTTCGTGGTCGACAAGAGCGTGATCCGCCCAGGTGGTCTCCACGTCTTCCAGGGAATCGTCCAGTTCGCCAAGGAGCTGACTGCGTACTACAGCTAAGTGGTGGTTAGTGTCAGAACAGACACTGAAGCTTGTGTGCTTCCGTATCGAAGAAAGTTTTGTTGTGCTTGAAAGTAGCAGCTTGAGTTTGCACAAATAGTGGTCCATAACGTAGCTCCACTTGCCTAGTTTTAACATTCTGAATGCCACCATTTGTTTGTGGGTAAGTTCAATGGTGAAAGCGCTTCGTTGCGAGAGTGTCATTCCCCCAAGGGTGGGTTGATGAATGCGCTTCTCGGGTTATTTCCATTCCAGCCTGTCCGACCCTGTGTTTGAAGATTGGCGATGGTTCTCATTTGACCTTTGCTGCCACCATCGCTACAAAGATAGGGAGAAAGATCACTTGTGCAGTACAGTGTCCACATCTTCTTTAAGTTTTCAGGCGGACAACGCCGCAGTTGTGCCTGGGATCCGAACCAGAAGCACACACATCCGTCACAAAACTTGGATTTGTCCGAGCCAACACCCACTTTTCAGATCCTATGGCAGCTGGCTTTCTGTCTGAGAATGACTCACCGAATCCAAGAGCACACGTCCTCCTTCGTCGACGTTGGTTGCTGTTCTGAACTCAGATCTCAAGAGAGTGGGAGGGTTTACCACATTGTTCTTTCTCTTGCCGAAGACAAATCTGAGAATACTCGTAGGATATAATAGAATCTTCGGTTTATATATTAAATTATACGTTCTGCTTTCATCTCTCTACAATATACTCCTCTCAAAATGAATAAATAGAATCCCAAGAGCGCTCTTGGCACCCTCACATCTCAAATCACAAACTGGAGTTCCTTTGACGGCTTCTTTTATTATTGCGAGGCACATGGGCGTTTAGTCAAGTGTGGACGAACAAGCATCCCGAGGTTTGAGAACCTGAGGCGTTCGGGCCAAACACCCCCAGGCTCCGATCGTAGCAGCCCTAATACAAAGTGCCATTTTGAAATCTTCTTCGTTTGAAACATCCCCCAGCGTCTGTAACCACTCCCTAACTCAGCCATGAAGATCTTCCAGTCGCTTGCGCTCCTCGCGGCCACAGTTCTCGCCACCGTTCAATTTTCGTCCGCCAAGGCTGAAGCCGAAGCCGTCAAGCAACTTTTCCACGTGACGGTGCCAAAGACGGTGCTGGACGCCGCGATCGCCAAGTTCGGCGACGACCTCGACATCTGGGGTGTCAAGGCGGTGCAAGGCAACAAGGTGCAGGCGGACATCTACGCGTCCGACGACGTGATCACCAAGTTCTACACCAGCACGTCCAAGAACACGATCCTGAGCACCGGCGCGGCGCTACTTGTCTCGATTGAACGTGACCCCGTGAACACCGCAGAGCTCCTCGAAGTGTCTGCAGAGATCCAAGCCGAGTGCACGACAAACACACTCGGTCACCTCGCAGCGCTCAACAGCACGGCGAGCTACATCGACAACACGTTTTTCGACTGCTGGCGAACGGCCCCGGAAGTGTTCGAGTTCCTGGACGCGCTCACGGCTGAGAACCCACAATACATCTCAAAGATCGACTCGATCTCGACCAGTTACGAAGGTATGTCATCTACCCAAACCTCGGAGTGCTGTTATGAAAGAAGACTGACAAGGACCCATGTGTGTGTTTTAATTAGGCCGCCCTATACCAGCGTACAAAATCTCGACTGGCAACGCCACCTCGACTGGTGCAGAGAAGAAAGCGATCTTCACGCAGGGCCTCATCCACGCGCGCGAGTGGCACGCTGGGAGCACGACGTTCTTCGCCATTGCCTCGATCCTCGATGGTCTTCGCAGCGGAGATGTCACTATCACCACCGTACGTGCTCGAACCATTTCGGCTAGCTGGCCCAGGATTTGCATCACAACATCGCAACTAACTCCTTGAAATTTTCTTTCCTGTAGCTCGTTGACGAGTACGACTGGTACTTTGTCCCGATCTTCAACATCGATGGCTTCATCTACACCTTCAATGGCAACCGGCTCTGGCGCAAGAACCGCCGCCCCGTGACGAGCGCCACGGGTCGCGTGACCTACGGCATCGATCTGAACCGCAACTTTGGCCCGCTCGAGGACTTTGGCAAGGCCGGCGACGGTCCGGCCTCGGCCACGTACCCAGGTCCCAAGCCTCTGAGTGAGCCGGAGACTGCGGGTCTCTTTGAGTTCTGGAAGTCCATCCCGAACCTCGCGGGCGTCCTCGACATCCACGCGTACTCAGGACTCGTGCTGCGTCCGTTCGGTAACCGAGAGGAAGAAGCTGCCGCCCCCTTCGGCAAGAAGCTCAAGACGCTCGGAGATAACGTCGAGCGCGCCATCGCCGTTGACAACGACCAGCCGTATGTCAGTCAGACTGCTGCTGACCTGTACCTGTGCTACGGCACGGTGCTGGACTCGATCTTCTTGGAGTTCAACCAGACCGCGACGCTCAGTTTCGAGATGGAAGGCAACAATTTTGTGCCCCCCGAGAGTGTGATCCGCCCAGGCGGCAAGCACGTCTTCCAGGGGATCATCCAGTTCGCCAAGGAGCTCGAGGCGTACTACAGCTAAATGATACCGAGTAAGTGAGAGAAAATTACTAAATGTCGTATTAATAAGTAAGAATTGACAAAGGTATTTCTTCCTATTGAGATGTAAATGAAGTGTGATTTCGGAAAGGCTTACCCCATTTTTTAAAGACAAGGTTGCGTACTTCAGTTGGGCAACTTGTCCACTAGCAACCCGTCAGTCGCCATTGAACAATTCAATCTTGTTCCTTGGCGAGGCAAGCGAGAATCGAAAATCTGAAGTGGTCTCCGCTTTCAGGTGTTCCTAGGGGTTCTATTAGGGAGATCGACGTGGAGCACAGGCGCCATCAACGTTTGCCTGTCTTCTCTGGCTTGCTTTGGAGCAGGCGACCTCCAGCCACGCTTTGAGCCCAACTCTTCGCCAAAAAGTTTTATGATAATTAACCGAAAATAATCGAGTTATTTGGTTACTGCTATTCCTTATTTAACGGTCATCAACTGGTTCAGTCCGCCTAAAATCATGTGGTGCACACTACTGCAAACCCTCGTTTGTTCAGAAACCTGTGTTAAGTGGTCATGAGACACTCCGTAAACCCACTTTCGGGAAGGGGTATCACCTCTATAAAGTCCAACATCTTGATACAAAACCCCTGTTGCAGGGCACAGGTTTGGGAACGTTAAGCTCTCATTAGGGTCAGGGTTACCATCGTAGCGTTCCAATGTTTCTCGTTTTCCAGGGGACTTGTGCTTGCAGCCTTGAAAGGTTACATCACGGTCAAATTTAAATACAGCGGACCGTTTATCCAGCGAGAATGAGGGGTAACACATTTGGCAAATACCGCTAAGAAACCGGTTAACCATTTACGCGCTGGCTGACCTGAATGCAAGCTGACTCATTTTCTGAATCAGGGAGGGCGGAAGAAGCAAAATGGCGGCGAGAGCTCCAGCACGTTTGCCAGTTGCACGGCGGCCGTCGAAGCCGCGCGCTCTGCGACGACGGGTCCTCGCGTCCGCGCTCACGAGGGAGAGCGCTTGCGTCTCTCGCGCCGCCGGCCCGCAGCTGCAGCTCCTCGTTTCGTCCTCCAGTCGCGCGCTCCCGCCCAGCGGTCCGATCGCAAGCGAGAGCTCCTCGCCGCCAGTGCTTACGCTGGAGCTTGGCGCGCTCTTGGACGCCAACGGCCGATGGAGTGCGCGTGTGCGGGACGCAGGAGGACCCACGAGAGCTATGAAAGAAGCGTTTCAGGCGCTTGCGCTTGTGCTACAGCACTCACAGTTGCTGAGTCCGTACCCGGACCGGAAATCCCAGTTCTGGAGAACGGTTCTTCTGGGCGGCTCCGATGCGATTACTGCGAACTATGACCAGCTCCACGAATGGATGTTAGCGGACCCTCGGTTCCCGTGGAGAGTCGAACTGAGCTTTAAAAGAATGAGTGGAGCTCCATTGAGCTCCAAGCTCACAGATGCGATCTACGTGTTGCTGACGACACCAGCACAGCCGTCGCCGAATGAACACATACAAATGCTGATGAAAGATTCGCGTGCAGCTCGTCACGTGGGGATCGGACTCTCATTCGCCCACACAAACATGACACTCGACGGCTTGCAGCTCGTCGCAGAGCTGCTCGAGCGAGTGTTTGCGAGCCCAGATCGCCAGTTTGCAGTCGAGATGCTGGATCTGAGCCACAATGCCATGGATGGAGAGATGCTCGCGGTGACTACGGAGATATTCAAGAAGAACGCGGTGTATCAGATTAAAGACATCCGACTGGACAACATCGCCGCTGCACCTGAGGCTTCAAAGAGTGGACAGGTCGACCATCTTCTCCAGCTCATCGAAGTCGTTCTTGATCAAAGAATCACATCACAAACGTATCCGTCCTGGCGTCAAGGGGACGTCTTCCCTGAACTGCACAGTCTGGCGCTGGCAGGCAATCGCCTTGGCGCTCGTCACTTTACCGCCATTTGCTCAGCGATGCGTTACGGCTTCCCATTTGACGCGCTATTGCTCGCCTCGACACTCGGTCAAGTTGATCCCCGCGAGCGTCAGCTGTGCTGGAGATGGCTCGCGTTTGGTGCGTTTAACGCTCGATCGAGGCGCTTCGACGCGCAGTCTCGTCTTCGCAAGATCGACTTATCCAGCTGCACATTTGATGAAGCAGCGATCGACGCGATGAAGGCGACTTTGATCGATCCAGTCGCTGAACTCCGCCAGGTTCCTGATAGCGAGCACGGCTCTGCGGTGCTGCTTTGCTGGTTCAAGCCAGGGACTCGCGTTTACTCTTCGCGAGACACGACCTCCGCAGCGATCTTAGTACTGAGCCAGCAACAAGAGCTCGAAATTTTGTACAGTCCTCGATACGATGACGACTGGCGCTGTGTCGTCGTGCCTGGAGTCGGTCTTGGCTGGGCTGAGAGTCGTCAAATCCGGAATGTGGTGGAAGAACTCGATCTTCAGCGAGTCGTCACATTGCAGTATGATTTAGTCATCCGCGATCTTCCACGCGCACAATGTTCTGCTCCGTCGTTGAGCGGCTTGCTTGCGTGCGTTGGACCGCAACTCCGGAGCCTCGATCTCGGAAACGCGCGCGGAGATCTTCCCTACCAAGCGATCCTCGACCATTGCTCGCATCTGAGGCACTTGGGGCTGGATGGTGTGAGCTCCATGAGCGATTTCCTGCAAATGCTGTGTGGCAGCAGCTCTGGAACCAACTTGCTGTCCTTGAACCTGAGCAGAGCCGATCCCGATAGCAGCGTGTTCTACCTCGTGCTGCTGCTGATGACGGAGAAGCAGAAACTGTCGAGATTGCGAGAGTTGCGACTGAGTCACTTCCCAGTCGACGACAAAGAGATCGCTTGGTTGCACGAAGTGCTTCTCACAAACCACAGCTTGATGATGCTTGAATTGGACGCCCCGAGCGACAGACCCGAAGACGAGCTGCGGCGCGAGCAGCGCGATCGCCTGGATGAGGACTACAGTAACAAGGCTGTGGTTGTTCCGCTCCCAACCAAATGCAAGCTTGCGTTTGTAAGTGTGCTGACCAACCCAAAATCGCGCGTGCGCTCAGTGAGCTTTCTGGACGTGCCACTGCTGGAGCTCCTTTTCGAGTTTGCAGCTGAACAAAAAACTCGACGGATCATTTGGAGAAAAGCGTAGAGTGTTCCAAGGGCAACAACGTGGTGGGAAGGTAATTTTTGATAATTGTGCTGGATAAATTTCAATCAACCTGGGGATTAAGGTGCCTAACAAGGGTGGTGAGCCTGCCGTAGCTTCACGTGGTGCTACAGGATCTTGGATGCTGTCTCGGCGAGCTTCTTCCCGATCGTGAACTGCGACTGCGTCAGTCTCACTGCTTCGTAGCCCAAGTAGCACAGGCTGCCGAGAACCGTGAAGTCATCGGCAAAGAGCGGGACCCGCAGTAGAAGCTCACGTTCATGGCGCTTGACTGAGAGGATGTAGTTGAAGCGGATGTCGGCTTCTGGGTGCGGTACTAGCAGCGAGCGGGTCTACACTCATGATCTGGGACTGCAAAAGCCTTCGTTGCGTGGGAAGACTCTCGTGGGAAAGAAGCCGATGTTCGCGTGTGGAGCCAGCTGGGACTATGGGAGGGAGATTGCAGATTGGCGCCAGGGCCGCACGCCATCTTCGGTCACCAATTCCCAAGTTTGAGCCCGTACTTCTGGGAGGCGGCGTCTACAGTCGGATCGAGCACGCCTCTAGAGGACGCCCGAGAACACCCATACTCCGTTGTTGAGTGGATATGGCAAGCACAAGTCCTGCACGTGATGCAGGTCATCTACGGCTGGAGGTGGAGGCCCGGGAAGACACAGGCGTGTGATCCAATGGGGCGCTGAAGTACAGGTTGCGCCGGCGAGTGGAGCGCGCAATCTACGATTACCGGAGGAGGATGTGCGGAGTGAAGGGAGCAGCGGCGGGTGACAGTCTGCTTTCACTAGACACGATCCAGCAAGCGCTCCGACGGCCGAAGAGGAAGCCCTCGGAGCCTCAGGCGAGGGTGACACAGCGCTGTTCTTTGATGGGGGTTCTCGAGGAAACCCGGGTCCAGGAGGGGCAGGCACGGACATCATTTCTACAGATAACAGCCGTACCGAGCCATGGCTCCAATGGCTTGGAAGCGTATCGTACGCAAACCCAACAACGACAAACGACTTCACTGAGTACCAAGGGCTCATATGTGGACTTTGAGCGGCACACCAGCTCAAGCTGAGCGAAATCCACGTGGTCGGGGACAGCAGCCTTATTCTTGGGCAGCTCCGGCAGTACAGAGTATCCGACTTAAGCCACTTTACCTGCAAGCGCGATTTCTAGCTGATCAGGTCGGCGCCATTGCGTGGACGTCGTGGACGCAACATTACCGCCGGCATAACAAGATGGCGGATCATCTAGCCAACCAAGCTATGGACACGCAAAGCAGCGCGCAAGATAGTTTCCCAATGCTCAACCTGCAGCTGACATCTGTTAGCAAATGGCTGCACAACGACTTCGATTACTGGGCTGAAACCCAGCTCGAGGCAAACAACGACCGACGGCTCGGCACCGAAGCGGAGGCTCGCGGTGGTCAGCGTCCTGGCGACACGACAAGGACCGACAGCCAGTAACATGACTGTCGGCTCTACGCAGCAGTCACGCGAGCCTGCTGTCCGAGCTGGTGGCGCCCAGTCGCCTTCGCGGCTGCAGGTCCTGCACTTCTATCACGCACCCCTATATATATGGTGTAGCGTTATTGCGTCATTGAGTATAGATATCAATTGATCTCTTAATTGCAGTTTCCTAATATACCTCATTTTCAACAACAACAAGAAGCCGATGTTCGTTGCGGCGACGTGGAAAGTGTCCGTCGGGATGGGCAGCGGAGTTTGGCTTCCGTCGTTCACGATGTGTTTGATGATGCTCAGCACAGGCGACTTCTTGGACTCTGGCGTGCTCTGTAGCGTTTCTTGAAGCACACTTGCCAGCAGAGTACCAGTTGTGGCGATTGGACTTGAATTGCCTGCTGGCGTTGTGGGAGCTGGCGAATCAGCATAGATCTGAGGTGACGGCAGATCTTCCAGCGAGAGGTTGGTGTAGTTACACTGATCCACCCTTGCGATGCATTTCTCGCAGATGCGAACGCGGGACCAACGACTTCGTACCTCTTGCACTTCTCCGCTCGCGATCTTCCATATGCGAGCAATTTGCACAAACGGAGTAGCCGTACAAGTTGCACACTTTCTTTCTCGAGAGCACGAATGACGAGCTGCAGCACGCGCAGCTCATGTTGGAAAACTGCACATTGATCTCGTCCACCATCACGTGGACGCCCAGACGACGGCGACGAACCACGAGCACGAACCTGCCGACCGATTCCGCGAGACGCAGCATCCGCGATTTCATCTTGCGGTCTGATACCATGCGGGCTAATGTCCCATCGCTCTGGGCGTAGATGTGCTCGCTCCAGAACGAAATGTGCGTTGACTTGCCGTCTTCCAGTTCTTCAAACTGGTACCCGGCAAGGAGTTCACGAGAATGGTGGTTGTATCTCGATGCGTCGACTTCTTTCCCATCAAGAAGTCTTGCTGTTGGTGGTGGCAAGGAACAGGTTGTTTTCCGAATCACTTTTGCGCTGATGTGCTGCACGAAGTCCAGATTGCGCCACTCGCCGCTGCCTCTGCGTCGAGAGCGAAAGAGTCTGCTGCCTGTTGACTTCTTCTCCAGCGCCACCACCTTGACCATCAGCCCTGACGACGACGAATCGACGTCATTTCTTGATGAGGCCTTAGAAGAAGTTGACCGGTGCACGAGCTCCGCAGACTTGATTCCATTGCCATGAACCACCTGCATCACGTTGCAGAACTGGCCGCTTCGCGTGGATTCGAGCACGAGCGCGAGTTCCCGCAGCGAACACGGGGCGACTGTGTGCGCCATGACAGCGATCGAAGACGGATTCACGTGGTTCTTGTGGCTCTGTTGTGTGTAGATGCTCGTGCGTACTGCAGATGATTCAGCCGAAGACCGACGGTTATTGCTCCTTCTCACTTCGGTCCAAGCTTCTGATGGAGATTGAGGTTTGTTGATACTTTGCCAGTCAACTGATTGTGCAGCATCGAGTGCCAGGTGCAGCAAGGCGCTGTCACTCAGGCGCGTGTTGCGCCTCATGTGGGCTTCATCATCGCCGCTCTGACAACGGAATCCGCCCCGGGTAGATCGCTTGAGTCTGGCTGCGTGTGATTGGTGCTTGGCGTCGAAGTTGGTAATGAAGGACTGAGGATCCCATCCTTTGTACGTGAAATTACTTGACACGTGATGCGTTGAGCTTGGTACTTGGGGCATCATA